>CAEGAF010160723.1:0-35690 GCA_903067075.1 Micropoecilia bifurca
GTAGGTTTCTGTAAGGTGCAGTGAACAGGAATGTTCTGTCGTTGATCCTCACTTTCATGTTTTATTGTCACACTTAAATTTTCATGTTCATGTGTTCACTTTTGATGTGTAAACTGATAATTTATGTAGTTTATAAATTTGTGAGTAAAATTGGACAATTTTAAAATGTCGGTAATAAAACAAAATATTTGATTTACCCTGGGCATCTTGTGTAATTAATCTTTCCATGTAATTTTAACCTAAAACAATGTAAGTACTGTAGTGTAGTTATGCATGTATTGTACAAAGTATGAATAAAGACTTTAAGGAGTAATTAAAATTGTAGTTTATTATCAATAGCAGGAAATTAAAAATAAAACTTAAGGGTAATTTAAATACATTATTATATTATTAGTATATTCAAAATATATTTGAAGTATATTTAAAATATATTTGAAGTATATTTAAAATATATTTAATATAATTCTGAGACATAATTATAATATGATTCATAATTATTACACTCAAAATATAATTATATCAAAATATAATAAAACTCTGAAAAATGAAATTTTAAAAATTATACTTTAAGTACACTAAGTCGTTCCAAAAAAGTACGTAGAGTATACTAAAATATACTATTACTTGTAATTTAATACTATTTAAATACTACTAAAGTATACTAAGCACAAAATTAGTTGTTCCAAAATTGTAACGGGGTTAGTACTTGATAAAGAGATATTTCTCCTAAAAATACACAAAATGTGAAAGAATAAATGTGTACAATAAAACAAATTAATGTATATTGCACTGGGAATACTGGCCACAGGCAGGGCTTCAGTCTGCTGGTCAAACTGGGAGAACTCCAATGACTTCTGAGACATCCTGGTTCAAAGGCTAAAGCCAAGGATAAAAGAAATGATCCAAAAGTGTGGATCACTACTGTATGAGCTAGTTTATTCAGTTAAAGTAAAAAACGGAAACTGGTAAGGTGAAAATTGAAGTTTTAGGTTTTCAGTACCTGATGTCTAGAAACCTCTCAAATCAATTTCTCTATTTTTCTAAAGCCTCTACTGAGTGTTTGGTATTTCTCTGAAAGTGTTGTAAAATTGTTTTTAAAAATTGCTATTACTGAAACCCCCCACCAGATGGAAGTATTACATAAAAATGGCCTTTGACTAGATGGCTATTGGAAACAGAAGTAAGGAACCACACCAAATAAAAGATGCAGGCGATGTGGGTGATGTGGTAGAAAACACATTATTTTTGTAAAGAAGAAGAAACACCTGCTTTAAAGTGGTGAGTTTTTGGACTTGTTACTCCCATTAGAGATCAAACAGCAGCTTGAACTAAATGTGAACAAACTGTTATGCAAACTGTTGAGAGTATTTGGATTTTTCCCGCTTTGACCTCCTGTTTTTCCAGCTACAAATATGATGCACAAAGCCCATTTCTTTTAGCCATTGATCACTAGCTGCATGAGGACCCGTGTTTATCGAGTCAACATCCACAGTGAGCATGAAGGTGAGAAGATGAAAAACTACTAACCAGTTGTTTGAGAGCCGTTGAGTATGATGGAAGACCTAATGCTCCAGGCCTGTGTCCCCTTCAGAGATGCTGGAAACCTTGTTAATATATAGTCCCCATGTAATTGGATGCACACTATACACACAGTTATTAACTTTTTCAAACCAAACATTTTTAATCAGATCTGGTGGACCGAAAAACGGGTCATCTTTCAATAGGATATTGACCCAAAACATATCAAGTCAACACGGAAACAGAACACACTGAACACAAAATCAACCTTCACCGATGATCATCTCAACACAGAAACCCAAATCCTAGAAAATGTGAGATGAAGAGAACATGAGATGGGACTCAGTAAGGGAAACACTACATTATTCATTCTGTATTCCTTACATCAAGGCTGCTTTTTTAACATGCTTTATTTTTTGAGGTAATAAATCTTGGTAAAAACAGGTCCAAATTTAGTCTTGACTTTTAAACTAAATACATACCAAATCTGCATTTAAAGCATTTCATCATTATTTTAATTGTTAAAATTGCTCAATGGATTGGACTGAAGGTCCCAGTAATAATTATCTTAGAACAGAATATGCTTATCCCAAGTGTTTGTATGACCTTATACGCCTTGTTGATCCTTCGTGACATGAAGTCCCCTCTGGTAAAAGACTTTATCTGATGATGCCGGAATGCAAAATATTTTCAGTGACAGGATGCACAACCTCTGCCCACATCAAACTGCAGGGGAAGTGTTGTTTGCTGCGACGCACCGCAGTGGAGCGGTTTATATATAACAGCTCGTGAAAGAGTTGCAGTAAATGCAAACGCTGGTCCACAATGGCGCTACTGGCTTACGCTGTGCTGTTGGTCTGCCTTTCTGCTTATTCAGGTAGGTTCAGCTTTTATGTTCAAGTGCGTTTTAGCAGCTTTCGGTGTGAACCATTATGTTTGTATATTTCTGACCATCGAATGAGACAATTTTTCTGTTTCATGGTAGCGAGCAATGTCATTTCCAAAGAGCCTGGTGGAAGCATCAGTTTGACATGCTCTTCCGATGGATGTCCAGAAAAAATTGACGGATACAATTATCTGTATCTGTACCGTGAGAAGGACGAGGTCCTGTTCTTTCCTTTCACATCTGAGAGTGTGGAAGTGCCAAGAGGAAAGTACGAACACAGGATCCAGACAGACAGACCTACCATGACCTTTACGATCAGCAACCTGACCGTGTATGACCAGGGTGTCTACACATGTGTCTACAAAAAATCAGCTAAAGTCTTTGTCATTTGCAGCATCTACGGAGTTTTCATAACAGGTTTGTTTTTTTTCTCTATTCTGTTTAGGTTTTATGTCATTCCAGAGTCGTGTTCAGCTGTGGAGTGAATTTTCTGTAACTCTGCTAATACTTTTATGGACCAGAGGAAACATACATTTAAAATGATTTTGTATGCAGCTAACACAGAGTTTGTGTCACATTTAGACTAGACACAGAAGGATTTATACCATCCTTCTTTGGTCTAAATGTGAAACAAAATGAAATCATTTTATGCCAACGAGTACAGTTTCAGTTCACTCTACCCATCAGCCCACAAAGCAACTGTCCTTAACAAACATTAAAGCATTGAGCTTACAAGTAACATGAGACGTCTTTATCGTTGTTTTGCAGATACAAGACAATTTCCAGAAGCTACAGTTGTAAGGTATATTGAGTCCAATATGGCTTCATAAGGCAAAAATAAAAAAATAATCTAATAGGAAAAAAATTGACATAAATGGCAAATAAAATGTGACTAATATTCCTAGAGAGAACTGAGAAATGTATATACAGGCAGGCATGTATCTCCATACATGCTTCTATAGCCCGGATTTGTGAGGATAAATTGTTTAGGCTTAGATCAACCAAGAGTTTAAATAAAGAACAGAAAAACTTTTAAATGACAAAAAGCACAAATCAAAACTCTAGAAAAACTTGATTTAATACTATGAACTGTTTTCTTCGTTTTTCCAGTTACATTTTTGGGGAAGTGCTCCGTATTTCTGCATAACTGAAAGTAAAAAGCTCCAAAAAACAAAAGTAAAGATTAGTGTTTAATCAGATGACATATTATCCTGTGCAAGAAGATGGAAACCATAAGCATTGAATCATTTGGTTAAAATGGACACAAGTGGAGACAAAGAAAACCCTGTAGCATTTAAAGCAGTTAGTGCTCAAAATTTCTCTAAACAGGACCTAGTAGTTAAAAGTGCAGTACCTTAAAATAGTTAAAGTAAAACAACCCAAGACACTTTGTACGATTTGCTCTCACTGCTTATTTCTGCAATCACATTAAGAAGTAGATTGCACTAAATACATGCACGAGCAAATATCTCTTTCATCACAAACAAAAACAGCTTCAGCAGAGGTAAACACAGAAACTGAAATATGAAATATTTTTCTCTAGCATTTTAATTCACATATGACCAAACATGTCTCAAACTGTTCAGAAGACCATCTGTTTGTACAGAATCATGTTACAAGTGCAGGTGTTAAAAGACAGGGCAACGATGCAGCGCTATAAACAAAAAAATATATACATGTATTATGTGATTACCACAAATCTGCTCATAAAGTCATTGACAACACAGATCTTGTCTTCAATAAACCACATTTCTGTGTTTAGATTGTCATGATTTACATCTTTGAAATGGTTTTTAATCTATTTATTTTGGCTTTGGGGAAACATATTGTCTCAGTGGGTTAATAGTGGGGGAATTTTGTCTTGTTTTATGTTTTCTAACCCTGATCCAAACAAACAAACAAACAAAAAACACAATAAAAATTGTATTATTGCAAAGAAGTTGCTGCTCTTAAATTAACATCTCAAGCTTGACTGGATTGCCCATATACACATTTCCAGTAAAGACAAGGACAAATAGAAGGAAAAATATTATCTGCAGGTTGTTTAAATCACTTTTTTCTTCTTCTTCTTAAATAAAAACATTTATTGTTACTAAAAACACTTGCTGCTTATGCAGCTAAATTAGAAATGCAGTAAAAACACAAAAGAAGATGCACATTCATTTCCAGTTCTACCTGGAGTCGTAGTGCAGTATCAGCTCGTGAAATTAAATATTCAAGAGAATTTAGTAATTTCTGTTGCTAATTTCTGCCTCTGTTTCACACAGAAACAATGCCATGTCCCACGATGCCTCCCACCAAATGTTCCACCTTCATTGACACAAGGACAACCCTGATGCTGTTCATAATTTTAATCTGCATCATCAGTGCGCTGGTCATGTGGCTCTTCTTCTTGCTGATCATTCCAAGGGTAAATTCGCCTCTTTGCTCAACACTTTGTGGCTCTGCAACCTTTAGATTCGAAGTGTCTATCAGCAGATAGGATCACTCTAACCCATTTCTGAAACTGCGTTATCTGAAGCCATCTAACTGCTGGGAACACAACAAGCACCCCCAAACTCAAATACAGATAACATCTAAACCACCACTGTTCTGTTTACATTGAAAATGCGCCTGCGGCTTCCTCTCACTTTACTCCGGCTACGTTTTTGGTTTTTTTCCATTGCTGTCCGTCTTGCGTGTGTTGCTTTCAGTTACACGTAACATTACCAATCAAACAGCCCCCTCAATAAAGGTACCACTAACATGTATCCGCTAGCGAAAGTGTTTTAGCTCTTTAACCTTTTCACATTTTGTCATACAACCCCAACAAACATGTGATAGATAAAACATTAGTGCGAATAGTTGTGAAGTGGGGAAACAAAAAGAGATGTTTTTCAATTTTCTTTTAATAAAAATAAAAAATAAAAATCTGGACAACAAGACTGTTGTGAACAATTACTTTAGAATCAAGTAATATATCAATTATTGTGATAATTAAGTAATTTAATAAAAAAAGAATTGATAAAGTATTGATAAATAACAGCAGTATTAATGCCAGATATCAGGATCGGCCCAAATTTTCGTATTTGTGTGACCCTATAATGACTTTTCTGTAGTTTAGAAGTGACCCTGTAACAGTATTAGCTCATTTTTTAAGTCAACCTCAGAAAAATTATACAAAAATCTGAAATTACATTCCATTTAATAATAAAGCAACAGGTTCACAGAGACACTTCTAAAAATGTCTATGCAGCATTCTTTAGTTTATGTATTTGTTGTCAGTCAGTTTAATAGAAGAACTCTCACTTTGCCCAACTATAACCTTTGTGTCCATGTTAGCTACAGGATTTGTCTCTTTCGTCACACACAAGTAAACATCTGCCAGCTTTGTACCCCCATGATTAGCTCCGCCACCCATTCGCTGCTACTGGGATGGCGGTAAATTTATTGTCAGGTTCGTCCATAAAGCTACGCTGAGCTTCAGCTGCAGCAGCCTGCTGCGTTCAGGCATCCGCTCCACCTGTACAAATACTCCCTCTGCGCACTTAATCCTGTTCGTTCCCATCCGTCCTCTAGGCAGCAGCTCTGGGAGGAGAAATACGGTTTTACTCCAAGCATTGTGAAAAATACGTATAATTTTCCCTTTTACTTCAGAGCTAAATACTACTTTGTATTAGTTTATTACATAAAATCTACAAAACAGTTAGAGTTAAGTGGTATTAATACTTTTCTTTTATATACCTCAAAGTGAACATTTCTATTCCCATTTATTCAAAATGTATCCCTCAATTAAGTTGCATTTTCACAACTCTTTGATATTTTATTTTAATTTTACATCCACAACAATGACAGTATAATAAAGAAGCTTTCCTCTGTGTTTGCTTACAGGTGAAGCAGTGGTGCATCAGCAGAAGAGCAGAAGGCAGCCAGAAAGTCTCCACCGATAATGTGTATGAAATCATGAGCAGGAATGGACGAGGACAAACTGCTTAGAAATTCACTCAGTAGGTTTTTATTCTGCTGGGAAAGATTTACTTTGTTTTTAAGCTTTAAGTTTTCTTTTAACGTTTTAATATTACGGTAGAACTGAACTATACTATGTCTTGTTTTCAACTGATTAGTTAACTTGTAAACTTTTGAGGTTTTCTAAAAATAAGGCAGAAAAAAATCAATTTAAAAATCCCACATAGGGATGAACCTGATGAACATTTTTTTCTGTATTTCCTTCAGTTCTGTTAATACTCAAAAGAAATGTTTAATGTTTTTTTGTTTCCAAACAAAACGTCAAATCTATGTGATCTACAATGCAAGTAAGAGATAACAAGAGAACAAGAGTCAGACACAATAACGAGACCAGATGCTGTTGTGTCCCACATATTGATGCAGCAGATCTAACAGTGGTTTACAAGTCTGTTGTTAAAATGTCAGACATGAAGAAAATTATTATTATCATGTAGCTGTTTTTGGCTTTAAACCAAAATTTTGCTAGAAAATCGGCACAAGTAAACGACTAAATAAGATTTTTCTCAGAATCTGTGGTATTTAAAGGTCCTTTCTGGGTTTGATGATGAGTTTATCAGATGTGAACAGAAGGAAACCACAAGCATCGCTAAACCGCTGCCATCTTAAAGTCATGTTTTTCTCACCAGAAGAGACCATTTGGTGGCACTGAACCATGCAATGGAGCAACTTCACTCTCTTTGTATGCAACACACACAGCTTTTTATTTCTGTTTTCTAACATTTAATTTTTATGAAATAGAAAATGTTTTCTTTTTGCTCATTTCTAAATGTTTTGCCTTGGAGGCCACAATACATTGTATGGTTGCTTTGATTACTTACTGTTATTAGGTGTGTTGGAAACTCTGGAGGACTGAAATGCAATAACCTAAAAAAAACAAAACATTTTATTAAAAGGACCTTCTTGTTCAGCCGTTTACTTTCACCAAACCACTGATCTGCGAGAGTTACCTTCTTGAGGTTTGTGGTGCCTTCCTTTGTCAATTTTCTATGAACTTTGAACGGGTTGAGTGCCATTCAGGGTCTTTCCTTTCGGAGTTTGCATACAATCTGCATGCATGAGTTTTCTCCCTCTGTGCTCTGACTTTCTCTCACAGTCCAGAAATAGGCCGGTTAGGTAAATTGGAAACTCTAACAGTGTTTTTACACCAAAACAGTTCCAGTGTTATGGTAAGCAAAGACTGTGGCACAGAGAAATGATGCTGCCCTGACACTGTTTGTTGTTTTCTGGGCCAGAATAAAGACCTGCTTTCATCAGAGTCTGGGAGACAACACACATGGAGAACAACAACCAGTCGCAATGTTTTGTGAGCTCTATGCAGCAGGGGGCCGCTTTATATCACATTATGATGGTTTTCTCTCATCAAAAGCATACCTGGAGTGTTGCTTTCATTCTTTCATGCATGTGTGTGAGAAATCCTGGAATCTCCAATGGCAACCATTTGAGAGTGGTGAAGCACTTGCTCACACAAAGTGCCATCTTGTTACAGAAACCTCCACTTTGGAGCTGCGGTCTCCAGCCAACCTTCCACCTCACAGAGCAACTCATCTCCTGGCATCACCCACTCTGCTCCTCCAGACTAGCGGCAGCAGCAATCAGCAAATATCTAACTGCTGAGAGCCTGCAGAGCTCATCATGCAAACTTCTCCTCAGTCTAACACTGTTAAGGACGGTTGTAAATGGTATGATAGTTGTGATGACATGTTGAAAGCAGAGTGTCAGAGCGGGAGTTTCTTAAAGAGACAGAGGCGATTTTTAAAGTGTCAGATTTTTAAGTCCGATTTCTTTTCGGTTATGTTTGATATACACAGAATTTTTACATGGTTGTAATTTTGAACAGAGTTGAAATGAAGCTGGTTATTTCGGAGCATCTGTTTGCAGTGATGCTGAGATAATTGAGTTTGCCTAAGTAAACTGTGTTCATCACTGTTTGCATACACCCAAACAAATAAGCTAGAGGTCAAAGATTTACTAGTTGAGATGTTTCTGACCCTATTTTGGTATCTTTTGATTGGGGGTTGAGGGGGAAACACGTTGCACGCTACCCATTGTGGATGTATATGAATGTTTGCATGTAGGACATGTGATGGACTGATGACCTGTACAGGATGTGCCCAAATTCAAGCCCATTAAGTGGTGGAAACAGGCTCCTGAAGACCTTCATATTTTTACCAGGATTGATTTAAAAAATAAACTGATGGATGATAGATTATTTCAGATTCTTTTTAGTTCAATTTGTCGTTTTCATTTTGCGCTTCAAAATCATATATTTCCCCAAATCCTCTGATAGATTTCAGCTGAATCTTGGCTCCCCCCACATCCCTTTCAGCATTTTTGATTTGTTATTTTACAATATTACACATAACTTAACTTCTGAACTAATTTGTGTTGGTCTCTTTCTCTGCATGGATTACTTCAAGCTTTGAACCACACATTAATTTAAAATATTTAAAATAATAAAACAAATTTACGTCTTTCTACGTTCGCTCACACTGTCTAAGACCTGCGCCAGTCAAGAATACGAAAGCACTTGTTCGTGAGTATGGTGTTGTTGTGAAGTCAGTGCTTTTGTGAGGCTATATGCCTTGTGGCCAAAGATTGGGTTAAGTGCTCTACATAAAATGTCACTAAATGATTGAGCTTGCTGCTCGCTCCAGTTGAGAAGTAGGTTTCCTTTCTTTTTGATGTACAGTAAAGTCATCAGCATCGTCCGCCACAAAATGTCAAGGTTGTAGTCTAAGGCAGATCCATGCCAGCAGAAAGCTGCATCCTGTCATTCTACCTCTTCTGCAAGACGCTTTAACCTTTCAGCCTGACAGATCGACTGATTTCATGTGACAGTAAAGAGTCGACAAAGTCAACGCCTTGAGACATCCAATAGACCTCATTGTTCATTTAAAAATAAAAAAACATCTAAAAATCTATTTTTACTCGCATGTCTTCAATGCACTGACACTTGATTTTACTCAACTTTTGCTGGTATTGATTTGATCTGTTTTAACTCAAGTTTTTTTATTCAATTTACATCGTCGTGTGTTTGGTTTTGTCATTTAATTTAGCTGATTTTTGTCTTTTGTCTGATATTTATCCGGCCGGTTTTGGTTGAAGAGCTTCATGAATAAAGTTGATGGTCTGACACCTCAACGATTACAACCATCTATGAAATGAACACAGCCTTGTATGTACTGCTAGGTTATCTAATCAGTCCACTAAAGTATTGAACAAACAGTCACCGTGAGAAAACCTGAAGTTACACAGCCACTGTTGCGGCTCTTGACCTATTTCTGTCGCAACTGTGGGGCACAAAGTGGAAATTCGTTGAATTTGACAATCATAGAGGTAACAAATTTACAGGACAGTCAAGTGGACATATTAATTTTCTCTTTACAGTCTTTACAGAAGAGACGCTGCCTCACCTGCGCTCCCTGACTGCAAGTCACTGACCTAAAGCAAAAACTGGATAAAGTTTCATTTAGGCTACAGCCATCATTTTTGACAGGCATAGCCAAAGGTTTTGAGACTGACTAACTTTACTGCCTCAGTTTATAATGATTTAAATTTGTACCCAGTTGAGGTAACTAATCAGATAAAATCACATTTTCCTTTGCACGACATTTTCACCTCACCACAAATTGACCTGCTAGCATCATTTTGTTGATCTTATCTTCGTCTCTGTTGACAGCTTAAACAAGGACAGGGGATTGAAGCATTCAGAGTTTGAGAAGATGATGTTTGTTTTATTCATATAATGTCATATTAAATAAAAGTTTTGAATTAAACAATGTTTTTATGAAGTTCATCACTTTAAAAGCTCTTGCAATCAAGAACCATATATACTGTGTGATTCAAAAATCTCTGAAAACAAGAGAAATAAAAAACCCAAACCAAAAAATAAATCAGAGATTTGTTTGATGATCCGTTTGAGTTTTGCTTGAGATCAGAGCCCGTTAAATGCAGTCTAAGCAAATTTAAATTTTAACCAGAAGAGGACAGCATTTCACAGTTATTTCACAGCAACACATTCATTCATAAAATCAGACATTGATGGAACACGATGCACAACCGACATTTCTATAAATCTGAGATTTCACTTTGAAAAATGTGGATCCCACACCGGATCTCACATGGTAAAAATGTGAAAAATGTCTTAAAATGACTCCATCTTTAATTCAGCAGCATAATCTCACTGGAAATTGTAAATAATCTGCCCTAGGAGGATTCAGTGGGGGAGAGAAGAAATATATGTTTAAAACAAACAGAATTCCCACATTCTTTAAACTAACTATCTTAAGTTTGATTTAGATTCCACCTTCCTTAGGAAATGTAAAAATGTACCCAAATTAAAAGTGTAAGCGGGATGTTTTCTCAACCCAACCAGGAACAACTGGAACCATGTGCTATCATGTGATGTGACACAGATTACCGCTTTACAGTAAAACACTCCAAGTAAGTTGGATTTGAAATGAGGCAAATGAGGCAAAATATGTGCCTCTGTGGTGCTGTGGGCCTGTTTGTTCTGCACACGTTGTCAGATTACATAGCATCATGAACTATTTGACATACCAGGTTTGGAATAAACTAAAGTATGCTTCTCTAAAAACTGGAAATATTTGTTTGTTATTGTTTGTTTTTGTTTTTTTAAAAAAAAATCCAGATTGTCAAACAAAATCAGCATAGAAATGGTTGATTAGGCACAAAATGAATCCTTTTCTGTGGTCATCTCAAAACATAGATCTAAATCATGGAAAGAAAACTGTCTCCAGTTAGGTTAAAGCTTTTGTAAAGCTCCATACCTTTTTTGCTTATGAAGTTTGATTGAAAAATCACAATATCTATATGAAAAATAAAACAGAATGCATATGACAACTTTATATATTTTTGAAGTGTGTGAGTTACGCGTTTGTGATTTTTACAATTTTACATTGTTTGCCTTAATGATTGAAAATGGAAATTTACCAATTGCTAAATCTGGTGCAGATGTCAACGCTACCTTTTGTGAGATCAGTGTACATAGTCCTATGTCAATAAAGTCAGATTCAAAGGAAGTCTGCAAAAGAGAAGACAATAAAAATAGGAATAATCAAAGATCATTCTCTCTGTGTATCGTCTGAACTGTAGGAAAAGTGTCAGGTGTTCCAAGCAATAAAAGTGGTAGAATAACTGGAGAGTCAGTTATTCTTATAAAACACGTTATTGCCAAAGAGGAGATATATTCCACCACAAAATTGATATTTTTTTTTTTTTTGGAAAAGTTAGTCTTCTCTACAATGTTCAATGTGCAGCCGTAATGAGAGATGAATTTATTTTTTACCAAACGTGTCAATAAATGTGACACACACTATAGCAGGCTTTAATTCAGCATGTATGTACAGTGGTGACCATGGAAGCAGCTCCGCACCATAGTGTCCGACTGCGTTCCGTGCGTAAAAGCGCGTCAGCTGCGCTCTGCCCTCTCTCTCCTCCTCCTCCCGGTCATGCGCTCTGATTTGCTTTCATCGCGGCCCCAAAACGGTCAGCTTCACTCTGAAGTACGCGTCATATTTACATCTGCGTTTGCCTGCAATCGAAGGACGTCATTACGCACTGGGATCAGCTGAGCCAGAACAGAGAAGTATAACAGTGGAGTCATCCTGGCTTTTGGGTTGAAGGAACCGGAGGAAAGGGACAGTCCAAAGTTTTCCTCTCAAGACAAAGACGGTGCTTTTTTCCTCAGACGACTACGAGAAGTTAACTCACCGGAAGCATGAAGAAGACCGCAAATCCAGGTACAAATTTTATCAGAAACGTTTCATCTTGGACTTATATAGGGATGTCATGCAGAAAGTCATTAATTACGTGCCTTCATGTATTTATGTTGATTGTTAATTGATGTATATTAGTACAGGAATGATTATGACTCAACTTGTTTTTAATCTTCTGGTAATATAGCAGATCTGATATAAGATTTGATAAAATGCATTGTAAATAATACTCTAATTTAAATGTGTTTTTAATCTAAATTAATTAAGTAAAATCATGATGAGAACTTATAATGTGCAATCTATGTACAAATGACTTCTGACGCTCTTCTTAACCTTTATTTTTTTTTCTTCTCTTGAGCTGTTCTGTTTTTCAGCTCCAACTTGTCACACTCTTTTAGACATCATCACCTCTGTTGTTTTGGGCTAATTTGTTTTACAGATGAGTGTCTGTCCCTCAGGAAACCCCTTTTGGGTTTCTTGGCTTCTGAGTGTCATCATCACCATCATCATCACCATCATCTATCCTTTTCTCCCTGACCTTCTGTTTGAACGCATCGACTCCTCCGGGCTGCGCTCTCTGTCTTGAGTCATGAGCCTGTGTGTCCGTTTGGCTTCGCTTTTTAAATGTCTGATTTCTCATAATATCAGGTTACATGGATATTATTCGAGCGGCATTGTAAGAGTTCAGGAGTTGGAAGTGCCTTGGAAAAGCCTTCATGAGACATAAAGATTTCCTCATTTTGACACATTACAATCACAGGCGTCTATTCGTTGCATCGTGTGGGATAGACAGACATAAAGCAGCTGCGTAGTGTGAAAAAAGGATTCATGGTTTTCATTTTTCAGGGAAAAATGCTGGTCCAATTTTCACCCCAAAAAAATCATAATGTGAGAAAAATGACCAAACCTTTATTATTTCTTATTCAATTTATTTAACAAACAAATCGATCTAAAATAAATGCTAACTTAGACTATCCTCCCACCATCCTTTGCTTTTGAGATGGTCTCATTCTTATGGCTTTGGAAATAAAACTCTTTTCATTGTGATGCAATTTCACCAGGCAGACAGGATTCAGCCACAGAGAGGAAATATAAGGAAACTGAATCTAATTCAGCTTTTTAAGTGTTATAGCAGAGCTGGATCTTTCCAGCAGACCAGGAACCAGACAGAATAAACCAAATGAAATAAAACGTATGTGTTCGTTTGGAAAGCACAAAAATATTCACGTGATGTGAGAATAAATCCTTGCAGGCTCAACAGACCTTTTCACCCAGCAGCAGTGACAACTCTATTTCTGGTTCTGGGGACATGCAAACATATAAATGTGGGTCACACAGACGAAATGTTGCACTTAGGCTTTCTAATTCTACACACTAATCCTAGCAATAAGCTAAAAAAGGCTTCTGCATGTTGTCATGTGAAACTTTGGATTTTGCAGCAGGAGATCCAACCCTCGACAGGCCATTTGAAAACACAAAAATCTAAGTTTTTGGTACATCAGTAAACATTAAGAGAAAATAACCTCTCATCTTTTTTTTGTTTGTTGAATGGAGACATTATAGCCATGTTGCTTTGGATAAAAAGACACATTTCCAGTATTAAAACCTTTCCACCGCTAATAACAAAGCAGCAACAGATTAATTTTAATTTCCAAATGAGGTAAGTTCAAACCAACAGAAACGGTGTCCGTTGTCCTAAAGCAATGCAGTTCTGATGAGTAACTGCACCAACGTCTGTTAGAGAGAGTTGTGTATGTTGATGCAATTTTATATTTCTCAAAGCATTTCCCTAATGTTAGAGCTTGGATATTTTCCCATTTTGGGAAAATAAGTTTGCTGGCCTCTTATCACCAACTTCCAGTTTCTGTCTCTGGACTGTTTCACTGCTACACCTGCCATGACAAACATCCTCACAGAGTCTGATTTTTTTTCTCACTCTTCAGTTGTTAGCCATGTGGGTGGTCCATCTGCCACGTCACATCCAATGCATGATGCAGGTGTTTGGCATGAATTTTCCACAGAAAACTGCCCACATCTACGCACATTTCCAGCAGGATGGGTATCTTGTCTCACTGGATAAAGAAAACATTTGAACTGAGAGGCCGTTCAGGCTTTTGATCTATTCTTTGTGGTTGAGAAAGCTTAAGACCTGGCAACCACATGCTTCTTTATCCATGCTGCATTATGACCTCAAGGTGTCACATTATTGGTCAAGCTGGTGAATTTCATGGCTGAACTGAGAAAGAACTCAATTTGAAGTCGTTTTTTTTTAATGATTGAACTGGCTTAGCCTGAGAAAAAGATTTGATCAGTGTGGAGTCAGTTTACAGATGTAAAAGGTTGGATTGAATTTGAAATAACATCAATGGTAACAGCAGTTCTGAATTTGAAAAAAGAAAAAAAGACAAAACAAACAAAGGGAAACAATCAACGTTCACTTATTCACCAAACGGAAAAAGTTTGGGTAACTCACCCAAAACTGGCAATGAGAAAACATGTTGTATCAGTAGCATCCTGAAAATATGGTTAATCTCTGTTTGAAACATCATAAATCTGACCAGAAACTACCAGGACCATCTCAAATTGGAAGAAATCTCATTTTTACCTTTTACCTCTAATAATTATCTGCTGTTTTTATGCAGCAAACTCCACAGAGACCTGGAGCCTGTTGGACTTAATGAACTGGATGCGCCCATGTTCTTGTGCAGCTTCATGTAATGTGACCCTTGAGTAAAGAGCATGAGCAGGCAGACCCAGGGGAGTAAATGCACTCTTACTTTCCTGCCTTTATTCCCTTTTTTCTTCCTACGCATGAAAGATTTCAGTGATCTGCGCTATATATTTTCTTGGATGGGTTTTCTTTTTTTTCTGAAGCAGGCTTGTCCTCAGCTGGAACAAGCTTCTCTGGTGCTGCTTGTTCTTATCTTTATCTTATATACAGTGTCTTGCAAAACTGTTCATACCCCTTGAATGTTTTTGTTACCGACATGAAGCAATGTTTAAATTTGTTTTCCCCATAAAATCTTGAAAGTCTGTTTGTATTCTGACCGATATTTCCCTTATTCCCCTAAATAAATTCTAGCTTTCTTCAGAAGTAAATGGAGAATACAAATGTGTCATTTATTCTCTCTAGGAATTTTACAAAACTATTCCCATACGTCACCCTAAACAGCCCAGCCTTACAGCAGCTGCATTTGCATTACAAATGTGTGCAAAACTTTGTCAATATTCCGCAAATCTCGAAAAAACACAAATTCACAATTGTGGTGCAAATTGAGAAACACAATTAAAATCATACACGAGTGTTGAGAAACACAATTAAAATCATACACGAGTGTTCACACGATAAATCATCGAAAAATATGCCACACCGCGATCCTTCACCTACTTCCTGTTGTCTTCTTCTTCGTGGTTTGTACCAGTGGCAACGTTTGGTTGTGGATCGTGAGACTCGGGATGTGAAAGAATAATTTTCATTGCAGTTTTGCAAAATAAACCAGCAAAAAACTTCATTTTAAATCTGATGTCGCTCTGTTTGCACAGCAGAATAAAATAAAATATTTCTAATAGCATTCTGTTTGAAAGGTCTGTTTCTGAGTCATTTGGCATTAAATGCTACGACAACCAATATACTCCAACTTACTTTGAAGACCATCTTGGGACAGTCTCAAAAACTTTGTATAAATGCATCAAACCTTGTAACCTCAGTCCGAGGCTCATCATTCACCCTCCCACTAAACCTCACCATTTCGTCCTCAAGAGACCGAGCAGATGAGGGGAGTCAATACTGCTCTTTATTTCTGCTTAACAATGCCTCCTCAGTAATATCTAAGCTGGATTCCCTTATGTCTGAGTCACAATCTGGCCTGGCCTGCCAGTGGATTCTCTACAACCCCCTGTGATAATGAAACTGTCGTTCATTGTCTATTTTTTTATCACCTTGGTGCCGAGCGGCCCGACTCGCTGCATAATATGACCCTTATCTCCCCAAAGTCCAAGTATGAAACCACTTTTATCAGTTTTAGGTGCTAAGAAGAAAAGCTGACTCTGTAGCATTAGAACCCAACTACTTAGCTAAAGTTTTTCTCTCAGTTGACTTTCTGCTCTGAGATAAGCTAATAGCCTAACGCGCTCCCTCCCATCACTGGGTGAGACGACATATGGTCTCTGTTCTGTCTCTCGGGGTTGTGTCTCCCGGTTATCTGTCCTCACAGCTGTGATTGCGATCTGAGTAAGCGTGGCTCAGGGCTCTGAAACGCTGACCCATACCTCTGTAAAGCGCGCTCCAACAAAGGAGACCTCTCTCTCCCCCCGCTGATGAGATGTCTCATATCCCCCCCCCCCCACCACCCCCCACCCGCATTTGTGTATGCACATCCACGCATGTGAGCATGACATCATTCTGCCACTGTGTAAGAGTTTGGTTATAAATAGAGGCGGCCGTTGATGACGTTTTAAGCTCGACAAAGCCCCCTGTGAACAACAAGGGCAAACACGAGCCGTGTCACTGCTGCTTATCGTGATGAGCAGCAAGTCGGCTGTGAATGATTTGGCCTCATGTTCGTTTAGGAAACACCTGATGTTGGAGCAGATGCCATCGGAAACGCATAAGGTCACTGCAACTAGAGCGTCACCGCGATAACAAGCTTGATATCAAATGTAGGACAAGCAGTAACGTTTGTGTTCTTATTTTATTTGGTGCTGCTGCAAATGAAACCTTTTGAGGTGTTTGAAACATTTGTATCAAGACAATCGGAGCTGGTTCAAGAAGTCTTGTAAGTCGCAAGGTGGGCCACCGCGGATGGGATTAGTTTGTCCTAAAGGTTCGACTGATGTGCTCCTGAAATGGTTGTTGAACCATTTTATGACTGTGGCAAACAGCTTCACCCTTCTGAAAGAGACCTCAGGCATCAGTGTATATCGTTTTTATGAAAGGGTTCAACACTTTCACACAGCAGACAAACGCAAACCATATCTGACTTTTAAATGGCAGCCTGAAAGGCCCAATTATGATGGTTTCACCCCAGAAAATACACAAAACCCACGAGTGATGTATTTTGTTTTCAAAGTATCTGCAGTCTGAACAGTCGTGTCGCACTTTATCCGACTTTTACGTCATCGAAGTGACACATGCATCATAACTTTGCGACCGGACCAACCAGATGCTGTAAATCTGGATGTAAACGATGATAATGAAAATTATAATTCTGAAAAAATTCTGAGAAAAATCGTAGTCACACTCTTGTTTTCCAACTGTGTGCAGTCATCTCTCCTCCTGGATGAGTGTGTAGTGACAGTCGCTTGCATTGCGTTGTTCACTTTGCAGCAATCTCTCACACTGAGTGCGCACGTATTGGGATGTCACACTTTTTGTGAGAGAAATTAAAAACACAACTAATATTTTTATATTAAACTCAAACGGATGGAATGCAGACAAAAGAGAGACGCAATAAATTTCCATGTGGTTTGGCATCACTGTCCTGGAAATTACAGCTTTGGCCTCAGTGGCGAGAGCTTTTTCTGAGTGCTTATTAGGTCGCTTGTCTTTTAGTTTCTGCTGGAATAGAGAGATCTAGCTAGTAATGCGAGGCGGAATAGTTTATTTAAAAACAAGTAATGTTATACTGCTGCGTAAAACAGGCCTGGAGACGATCTGAGTAGTTCTTTTGTGGGATGTGCCATTGGGGTAACAGTGGGTACTTTTCAGACCACTAAGAAATGAGATTAAATTTATTTTTGTAATGAAAAGTAACTTTGTAGATGAGAAGAATACATGCAGCCGTGGATAAATGAGGTGGAGAGGGAAGAAGAGAGAGCAGTGGAGACCAGAGTGAAAGGAGCCGACTCGGCTTCACTGTTGGTCAAAAGTTCAAACTCGTTTCAAGATTTTACAACAGGTGGGGCTGCTTGTGTTGTAGAAATCCAGCTCTATACTTCACATTTAGCTTTAGTAGAAGAATTCAATGTTTCAATGCTCATCTGGTAATATTATTCACTTTTTCACTCTACCGACTAAAACGATTGAGTTTTGAGTTGTAGGTTTTTCTAAGGTCAAAACGTTTTCTGTTTCAGTGTAAATGCTCCTCGAGTCGCCATTGTCAGTAAGTAATCACACCATTATGCTTTGTAATGCTTCCCCTCAATTAGATGGGCAGGATTTTGGTTTTAGTTTCGGTTGGCTTTGGCTTTAGACCAGAAGGAAGGTAAATAACTCTAAACCTCCACATGGCCCGGCCTTGGTAAGACGCTGGACACACTTCGCCCTCGGTCATCACAATGATGTGTTAATGGGGGATTCTGATTTGTAGTGTGAAAGCACTAAAAATCAGAAATGAATAGCTTAGATTTTCTGAAGTGAGGTTCTGTGAAATTATTTCCAGGAAATGGTTCCCTTACCTTTTGTAAAACGATATAATATAGTGGTGAGAAAACGTAGACCTAACAGGCAGCTTTAGATAATTTAAACAACTTTACCTGAAAATGTTAACGTCCACCTCATGCAGGGTGGCGCAGACGTTTGCGATAGACCACTGTTTGTCACAGTTTTCTTTCTTTCAGGAGGATGGAAAAAGTTAAAGGGTAATAATGCCCAGGGTGAGAGTCAATGATTATGAGTTTGCCGGAATGCTTCATGGCCCTGCAGCTGGATGTGCTGAGAAGCAATGGAAGAGCAGAGCCAGTAATCCTCTCTGCTGTTCGCTCCACCCGCTGCAGCTTGGCACGGTTCTTTGAGGTGGAGGACTCAAACCAGACAGTTATTGATGATGTGAGGCAGTACTGGATGATTGCCGTTTAGAGCTCAAACATCAAGAACTGTGGCAGGTTGAATTTCAGGTTGAACTGCTGCAGAAAAAAATATATATATACTTTGCCTTTCTAGCAAAATACAGTGGCAGCTTAAGTATAAAATGTCATAAAATAGACTCATGGAAGCAGAAGTAACTTAAACCCACCTCCATTTCAAAACTGGTTTAGTGATACTAGGAAATAAAACTGCTGTATTCTCTTAAAAACTCTTTAATAAGGTAATGAAACAGCCTTTTAAGGTAAAAATAAATAAATAACATTCTCCCATGAATATACAAGGAGGATGATTACGCTTTTTAATGCTAACTGTGCCAATTGCTATAAGACACGGAAGACAGATAATAATGTGAACTTTTAAAAAGTTTCATCCTTGCTTTAAATTATTAAAACCCTTTTCACAGCAACTACTCTCTCACATGACTGGATGTTGCCAATATATGTATTGATCGCCGCTCTTAACATTTATTAGTTGTAGTTCTTAAAAATAAATTGTAATTGGCTAAGTTATTGTCACCGCTGTTCAAAAATTGGGGACACAAATCTCTTGTCGGTACACAATTTGTAGAAATCATTAGGCGTATTACACAAACCTGATTATTGTTACATCAACACATCTTTGTGTAGACAATCTTAGAGGCCATTCCTGCTACGCCTCTCAGGGAAGCTAAAATGATTCTGAACAGTAACTCTGCATGATGAATATCTTATGCAATATCCACAGAATCCACTTATTTATCAGCTGCAACAAGAAACCTCTTATTTCCTGAAAGACATCTAAAACCTTTTTAGGATATCCCATCTTATTGAGGCTGCTGCCAGTCCTCCTTCACTTCTAATGGTTACCTTATGCTGAGAAGGAAATAGCCAGCAGTGTTACCACAGCGAGGCAGGAAAAGACAGACACACAGACTTCACTACCAGCACTTTTACTGCCTCTGACAGCCTAAATGACCCGAGAATGGGATTTAAATAAGAGAGGAGCCTGTGTGAGTTATTGCTTGAATGAATGAGGTTTTTTGTAAGCTGGAAAAGCACGTTGTTCCCTGCGTACAGGCACTGTGTCACGTGCTGCCAGTCCTTCGAATCCCCATGATATGTTTGTCGAATTGTGGACAGATTTTGTTTGAACGCATATTGATCACTTTTGTAATAACTTCTGTCTGAAGTTTTGACTTAAAATATTGTTGTCATTGAGACAAATATTATAGAATATATGATGATTTTGTGAGCCTTTATAAAGTTCATTCTTTAATTGTAGGTTTGGTATTTATTTTTTCGACTGCTTTGAACTTATTCAAAGGTATTTATTCATAGCATTCATAGGCTAGCATAGCAGGCCTCAGCCTAACTAGTTCAATTTGCACTCTGTTACCTTTTCCTAAATAAAACCTTTATTCTCTAACAAATCCTCTTCTAAATACACCACCAACACTGTGTCTCATATAAAGTTATCTATTAATCTGCTACGCTGAGAGAACGTTATTGGTGAGGGATCCGACCGTAACTACCGACGCTAACAGATGTCAGTAGTGAAGACGAGAACAGGTGGTGTCACGCTGACAGGTTATTTTCTGTCAGAAAGAAAATAACCCAGAGACGGTGGCTAGAAAACAGTCTTGCGCTGATTTTCTCTGTTTTACAAAATCCATCTTGCAGGCAGGACCAAAGCACAAGGAGTTGGTGTCTAACATTGTGACTGACCCAACTCAACGTGAATTAGGCAGCTGATCCACTGCTTTCATTGAACAGTCAGACCAAAAGAAATAAAATGTTGAGACTATCGGCCCAAATAGTGTGTCTGCCCATCAGGAAAAATGGCTAGTATGGCAGATGGCCAGTTTGTCTCAATTATTTGTGACCCAAATTGAAGCATAAACAGGAACTCGTAGAATATTTAGGTCTCCTTTTGTAAAACCTGCAGGCCCAGTTTGTTTTTTTACAGTCAAAAAGATTGGTTTAAATGGTTTACCATGACCTATTCCACATGAAGCATAGTTTGTGTCCCACAAATTGCAAAGTTATAATTTGGAGGCCATTGTGATTCAACTACTCTCGTTTAAGAACTTATCCATTATTGTCCTTTATTTTTGTTTTTTGCAACAAAAGGAGAAGACAAGAATTACTCCACTTTTACCACATAACGCGGTCTGACAATAATGTAGCATGTCCGTTTTAGAGGTTGATAGGTCGTAACGCCTTAGGAAAAACTAATAAAACAAGGTGAACACAGGTTTAAGACATTGATCTGCTGTGTCACTGTCTGTTCTCTTGTTCTCATACTTGCTTGAACGTCTTGAGCTGAAAGTTCAAAGCTCAATAAACAGCTTAACAGGTCAAATAAGTATTACAACAAAAAGTCCTTCCACTGATAAAATCTTAAGAGATTTTATCAGATTTTATCCAGTTAATCTGGATCCAGTTAATCTTGGTTTAACTGTATCCAAGATTACAGTTAAGCCACACTGTAATCTTGGATAAACAGTGTGGCTTAACGCCTGCCTGTGGCTCTGATAGTGAGTTGGAATGGTTTTGTTTTTATTGTACTTGTACTCGTTTTATTCCTGATTTTCATTGTTTTTCCTTTCTGTCCTATTTTTGTCTGTTGGTACTGATTTAGTGCTTTTCAGCGCTTTGGTTAAACTAATTGAGTTTTTAAAATGTGGTTTACAATGGAGCTGAACAGCTTTACAGTTTTTAACTTTGTAGAGCTCATATGGCCATTTGGCTATAGTTAGATCCACAGGCACCTTGTGTGAAAGGTCTCTAACTTAATCAGATTTCTATGAAGCTCAAAGGGAAACGGCTTTCAGTCATTCATCTTCCATTTGTAACAGCAGGTAATAGGCTTCTCCTACTCGCTATCTGAGCAGAAATGTCACTTTCAGCTTGCCTGAATTTCTGACAGGCAAGCAGAGCAGAAATCAGGGATTGTTCCAAAAATAGTTTCACACCTTCATTCTCTGAGCTTTGCATAAATTAAATCTTTCTTGGTTGGCCAGTAAAGCTTCATTATGACACGTACTGTACTTTATGAAAGTCCTGGTCACAAGAAATTTGAGATGTAAAAACAGGAGGTAATGCTGAAGTTGTGTGGCTTGAACTTATATTAACCCTTTTTCAACTGGATCCCTGAGCCATTAAACAGCAATTCAAAAGCTTCTTACAAAAGTGAAAACCTTCACTGTTACCGCGCAGCTTTAAATCTATAAACCTTTCAGTCTGCGAGGATTAGAATGATCCTGCTTTCATTGGAATACCGGCTAAGAAATCATCTTGGAAGAAAAGAGCGAAACATGAAAATGAAATGTAAAATCTTCAGGCTTGTTTGTGCTCTAATTGTTTTCGAAACACTTTTGCTGTCCATAGAAAATTGATGCTGGAATGCAATTTACAAAATCATTGCATCTTCATACCCCGTTGCTACACGAGAAAGGGAGAAGGGAGTATTAGCATTAGTGCGTGTGGTCCACTTTTTAAACCTGCCTTTCAATGATGGGTGATGTGAAGAGTTGTGTTTTCTCTGCACATGCCTCAGGTTGTGTGTGTGCCGAGTGCTGCAGCTGCAGGAAGTGACTCCTGTGTTACGGACAGCATCTTCCTCTCATCCTCTGTGAGTGTGACTGCGAGGAACCCGGAGGAAGATGAGTGTCTCGTGTCTCGCTGGTGAAGTCACCTTTCTGTGGTTCGCTGCAGCACATCACCCTGCTGTCCCCTCCTACAGTCTCGTGCGTGCAGAAAGGATTTTTAAATATCTGCTGCTATGTTTGGATGAAAGACTTAAGGGAAACTCTGCGTCTTTGTGTGCTTAGTTAGGAATGCTGTTGAGTAGTGTCTATATAGATCTATACATAGATCAAGTGAGTGTTTGCAGCGCGGTGCGAATGTCTGTCTTTTGATAATTGCTTGTGTCAAAACTTTGAGCTATCCTCAAACATGCTTGAGAAATAGTTGCAGGTGGCTTTCATGAAGTTACCAGCAGGGATATTTCAATAAAATTTAACTATGAATTTTTTCTTCTTTTTTTAAAAATTTTTAAATGTAGCTGCACACAGGGTGCGCAATGGTGCAGTTGGTAGAGCTGTTGCCTTGCAGCAAGAAGGTTCTGGGTTCAATTCCCAGCCCCAGTCTTTCTGCATGGAGTTTGCATGTTCTCCCTGTGCATGTGTGGGTTTTCTCCAGGTACTCCAGTTTCCTCCCACAGTCCAAAAACATGACTGTTAGGTTAATTGGCCTCTCCAAATTGCCCCTAAGTGTGCATGGTTGTGTGTGTCTCTGTGTTGCCTTGCGACAGACTGGTGACCTGTCCAGGGTGACCCTGCCTCTCGCCCGGAACGTGAGCTGGATAGGCACCAGCACCTCCTGACCCCACTAAGGGACAAGGGTGTAAAGAAAATGGATGGATGGATGTAGCTGCACACCATAGTCCCAACTTAAGCAATGGACAATCCTGTAGAATGGTTTTTGATTGACGTTCAAGGTTTTCTTCAACATCAGGCCACTAGGTGTATTTTCACATCTGTTGGCATGGATGCTTCAATCCGTCACCTTATCCTCTGTTCTTTCCCATCATGCATCTCTTTCTGCCACTCAACCATGCATTCCCCGCTGTTCTCGTTTCATCTCTTTTCCTTCCTCACGCTGTTTGTTCTCCATCATTGTGCAACGCTCCCCTGCAGGCAACTCTTTAGCGTTGGCTGGCATGCTGGTGAGTCCTTTGTCCAACCATTATGTAACTAAATTTAGCGAGTGTGTGTCACGTGCTCTGCCACAGGTCATGCTCTGAAGTGACAGCTTACATTAATGCTCACCCCAAGGCACACCATCCCCTCCTGGTCAATGTGGGAGACTCTTTTTTTCTCCGTTTTGGTTCAGCATGGGGGTTGAGTTTGTTCCACATGAGGGAACTAGCACACGTGTCCGTCTGCGCCTTATGAGCATCTGCCTTATCGAGTGGAAACATAAACTGTGTTTGGTATTTGTGGATCTAAGGTAGGGTAAATAGGAGGCTAAGTGTGTGTGTGTGTGTGTGTGTGTGTGTTTAGGTGTGTGTGTGTTTGTGTAGGATGAACTCTGATATGAGTGAAATTAGCTTGGATAAGACTCAGCTGTAATTGAGCAGTAGGTTTCAGTGATTAAAGGTGTTGAAAGTTTTAAGCGAGGAGGGCATGCAGAGTTTACATTTTCTGAATCAGACGACATAAAAACCACAGAAGCTTGTGACCAGTTTACGTATTAGAGCCACAACCTTATAACTCCTGGGGAGCCTGCAGGATTTTAATGTGAGGCTATTTTAAAAGGTTATTAAAAGTTAATATTTCACTTGTGGTAATTTTCTTGGCATCTGTAATTCATGTAAATCCAGAGCCAAAGAAAAGCAGATTTCTAGTGAATTGGAATCTCCAATCTGAAAAGAATATTGTGTTATTTGTGGCGTTTGCATTGGAAAGTTACTTTCAGAGAAGCTCATTTCTATTTTAATTTGCACCAATTTTCATGCCAATATAAACTTTTACAGAATCAATTTATGCTTCAATACACTGAAATAAAACGATGTTGAGAACCCAAATAAGGAAAATGTTAAAATATCAACTCCAAATTGTTTATATCCAACATAAATTAATAAAACCATTGATTATAGTTACTCCACTTTCACACAATTGCAAGTATCCAATCTTCAAATGTCACCCTCAAGTCTTATTGTATACCACACACTAAATGAACTGCATAATTTACATAATCCTAACATTTTCAAATAAAATCATTTTTATCGTTATCAGTAAAAAGTATTTGTTAGAATTTCTAAATCAAGTTGATGTTTGTTTATTTAAATCAACAGACTTCCTGATAGTTCTATGTATTATTGTGCTACTATGACCTGTGCTAAGCAGGTACCACTATACGAGTTTGTATATGAGAACTGAATGGATGAATCAGCTCTTTTTATGCACAAAACACATGAAACAATATATGTTTTATATATGCAACTGAACTGATGCTATTTAGTGCAAGTAGTGCTAAGAACGTGCGTCTTCCTGTGTGCTATGCAAATGAGAGTGAGTCATCTAATGCATGCTCTGATGCTGTGGGCCTCATGTTTGTTCTTTTAAACTCAGTGATTAGCTGCTGCCCTATATGTCTGGAAAATTATCACAGGCCAGAAAAAGCCAGTGGCCAAAAGAGACGCGTCTATTTTTAAACGTTCACACATGTCACCCTGTAAACCTCCTTCTTTCATATGATGCACTCAGCAGCAAAATACTTTTTATTCTGTTGTTTGGTTATAAGCATAGCAACATCACAGACTAGATTTAGCTTTAGCTAATTTATAGGACACTGCTTAAGTTTCTTTCATAGCTACAGTGAGAATTCATAAATATACAACCAAATTACAACCATATCAGCTGGTGAATTAACTGAACTTCCTTCTAGTAGACATGGTGCTTATAGCTTTAAAACAATCTTATCTTAATAGTCAAGTTTATTTGTATAGTACATTTCAGCAAGATGGATCAAAGTGCTAAAACATAAGAGCTCTTTGTAATGCCAATCGATTTAACACTGCATTAATTTCTGAGGGTTTCTAGAAAACCAAATTAGTCTTTGTAAGTGAGGAAGCAGCAGTTGTTTTTCAGCCAGCTGGTGTGCAGCCTCTGGTGGGGGAGTGAATGTTTCCGGTTCCCTCAGCTCTTTCTCGGGCATCTTATTTAAATCACTTCTAACCGTATAGGAGATGTATGAGGGAATATGTTAGTGGTTTTGAAGGCATGACTTTGTGAAACCTTGGTGCACCATGATGTCCTGCCCACAGCCACTTGAGTTGAAATGTAGTATGCAATATAGGATAATTAACAGTTTGCAATGTCCAGAAAACTGTGGAACCTAGTAAGACATTAGACTGTAGAGGTTCCAAGGTTGGGCTACATTCTTGGTTTCAGCAGTAGGACCTGCCAGCCATACTATGCTTATTTATCTTAGAGATGATGCTCAGAATATGGACAGAAACTTCTGCTTTGGCAGAACTTGTCTGCATTCTAACAGGGAGAAACTTTGAATATTTGATGTCCATAAATATTTTGAGGTCTGTACCATTCTGTGACTGTGAGTCAGTTTATTTTGCTCAAAGTGAATTGGTAGCTAATTGTAAATCTTGAGGTCGGGATGTTGAGAGGGACTGTTCTTTGCAAGAAAGAGGAAGAGGAAGTCAGCAAGTTGTTTTTCTTGGACGATCGCTTGACCCGACAGAAAGATTTGAATGTCTGTTTGCGTCTGGGCATTGTCCCTTTGACTTTCTTGTCAAGAAGCTCACCAAGTGGTCCTTGACCTTGTAGGAGCAGCATGTTGGGAGTTGGGTGTGATGTGTGTTTATGTTCACACTCTTTGAAGTTTTCCACAACTTAACACGTTCCAAGCAGAGATATCAGTATACATCACCAATATTTTATGTGACAGGCGAACACAAAGGAGAGGAATCGGCTATGTTTTTTGTCATTTTAGACTCCAACTCAGATTTCCTGAATCTGAGTTAATTCAGTAATTTATGGTTAACCATGAATCCTTTTTTTTTCTTCAGATCTAAACTATGCACATTTAGTGTTGGTATTTTATATAAAATTCCAATAAAACAAATTGAAGTGTGCCATTGTAACTTGACAAAATGTGAAAAAGTAGGCCTACTTTTGCAAGGCACTGAAGATGTGTGTGTTTGAGTCAAAGGTTTAAGAAGCTCTCTCCCTCTCTCTCCCTCTCTTGCTCTTTCTCTCTCTCATCATTTAGTTATACACTTGAGTCAAATCTTTAAGCACTGAGCTGAGAGAAGTTCATAGATATCATCACACTTAAGAGCGAGTGATCCTATTATTAGAGTCTTCTTGAGATGCACTTGATGCATGAGACTCTCGGACTGAAGTGCTTGTAGCCGCTGCGTGTAGAGATTTCTCTCATGTCCATTTCATCAGACTCGCTGTGTTTGAAATGTAGCCTTCATGTGGATTTGTAGATTCTTTTAATAAAGTCATTACAGCAATTACAACACAGCACTGGAGTGTGCTGTCCGTTGTCTCTCTGACCAAAGGAGCTTTTAAAAAAACAAAACTTCACTGTCAGCGCGGCAGCAGAGGCAAAAAGGCAGAAGAAGAGTAGCTTGGGTATAGAAGGAACTAGACACAAATAAAAATGAGAGAGCGACTCCATACGATTCACACATGGTGGCGGATGTCTGTTCTGTTCTCTTGTTTTATTCTGACAGGCTGAAAACATTAAAAGTTGGAGGACAAGAGAGCAACAGAGACAGACGGAGGAAAGAGGAGGAGGGGAGAGAGAGGGAGAGAGGGAGGGAGCGAGGGTGGAAAGACGGGGACAGAGTGACTAAGTCGGGAGAAAGGGGAAGTCTTCTTGCAAAAAGAAAAGAGGGAGGGGAGGAAGGAGAGAAAAAGCGAGAGGTTACATGTGGCTATCTGAGGTAGGCGTTGAGTTATGGACCGAGACAGAATAGCTGGTGAGTTTTCACTCTTTCTATACTTCTTTTGCTCTTTTACAGCAGAGGAAGCAACTTCTCAGACATATGAAAGCTTAGCTCCAGATACCTCCCTTTTTGTGATTTTTCTCTCAGTATTTTGTGGTGAGACAGCTGTTCTGAGACATGTGTGTGTGTGTGTGTGTGTGTCAGTTTCTCCTTCTCTCTGTGTATGTGATTCACTGGGCAGCTGTAGCTACTGTAGGCTAGCTTTGAAATCACCCAGAATATTTCTGAACAGATACAGTGAGTAAACCTCATGTGATGTGCTGTCAGAGTTAACTTCCCGAAATGACAAGTCCTTATCTCCCCGGGTTGAAGTGGCGCTTTGATTGTCAGCCTTGAAATCACAGATGACCCCCCCCCCCACACACACACACAGCTGGAGTCCACAGACAGATGCACAGAATGAAATCTTTATGCCATAATCACAAGCTTGGACATTTAAGATGAGGTGGATGATGACTTCACTTGTCAGATTACTTCTGGTCAGCCTCAGTTACTTTAGGTTGCGTAGGAGTGGATTGACGCTCATGTGTCCTTGTATATATGGTGGAGATTTTAAACCAGCTCAAAACTCCTGAGTTAGAGAGCGTCAGACTTTACCTGAAGACCTGCATTTGCTTTCTTTTTTTTTTTTGTCACTCGCAGCACAAACCGCATGTTGCTTTTCTTAGGTTTAGGGTGGAGGTCAGACTTTGGTGAGACGTTCCTCAGCTTTCTGCCCCTCCTGACTGATTGCTACCGTAGAGTTTAAATGAAACTTAATGGTGTGCATCAGGGCGAAATGAAGGCAAATGGTTCCTGGTGTTTTTAGAGGTTGTTGGAGTCCTTTCTGGTTTGAGAAAACAATATTACAGGAAATTCCCATTCGGTATTTGATTTAGCATTAGCCAGATCGACTGTTTGTACAACGGGGCTTAGCTTCATTCTGACTTTTATTGGACTGCCAGTGAAAACTCTGGGGCTTTGTACCAAGCCTTTGCAGACACTTTTATTTCCACTGGGTGGCACTGTTGCAGTAATTCTCTCTCGCAGCCCCTTATCTATACATTCGATGGAATTTCCATGTGCATGATTTACATTCTGCAGACAGAGAGATATTTTTGTTTATGGGATGGTGAGGAATGCAGTAGGCTGACACTCTGATAGGAGATGAAGGTGGAGAACTGAATTATGGAGCTTAATTTTTAATTTCTTCCTCCATCAGAAAACACAGTAGTTAGGACTTGTTTCGCCTCTTGCTGCTTTTTATTTGCGGAAGGAAGCTACACTCGGCCAAGGTTTCTTCCTGGTTTTTCAGGCTGAGCTGTGGACTTCTGTTTCTGTTTGGGCCTGTTGTCTTGGCAACAGCCGCAGAAGAAGCCCCATTTCATCTGGAGTTTTCCAGACAGAAGAACTAAGACCGTGTGGTATAAATGGGTTATTATACGCCTTTATTGAGCATGTGTCTGTGCCTCAGCCATCCAAAGCAAAGTCTCCACTCAGTTTCCTTTTGTAATCTGTTGAAGATGAATTTAATACATTCAATATGACGGATGACACATGTGGGGTCACATGTGGGCAGCACATTGACTTGTTGAATCTGCTCATTGACAGTGGAGAAGATAAAAAACGATGAGGGATATTTGTTGTTTGAAGTTGGGCCAATAAAACAGGAACCTATTGACCAGAGCAATTACAGTATTTGCATGGTCTGTTGAACATAAGTGAGGGAACGATTCAGTGTTAGATCTAAAATTAGATTGGTTATTATTTTCAAAACAAATTAATACAGTCCAATGGAGGAAATAAGTTAGTTCAAACCAGCTCACATCTGTTTGGAGACATGACACCAGACTTTGTTTGCACCAAGACACTGAAATGTTCGATTACTCTCTGCTCAAGTTCACTTAGAATAAAAACAGATAATTTATCACCAGCAATTGTCTAGACCTGCCACGGATTCTCGATGGGGTTTAGGCCTGAACTTTGACTGGGACATTTGAAAACACATGAACAGGCTTTGATCTAAAGCCCTTCATGTAGCGATTGTGGTGTGTTTGGGTTTAGGGATACGTCTATGTCAGTGTATTTAGGATGTGTGCATGTTGTCCCACATTTAACAGCCATTTCTCTCATCTCCTTAGTTCAACTTCAATTACTTGTTTTCCCCCACAGCTGCACCCAGTTTATAATCAACCGCCAGCTTCTTGTTCTGCAATCAACTGTCCTACTTAAATATGTCCCAGTCAGTCAGATCTACTTGTTAACATCCTGTATGCCACCAGGCTGTTTCTCTCTGTCTCTCATGTTTTTTTAAGATTTTAGTTTTTCTTATTTTCATCTCCCAGCGTCCTTCAGGCATTTGTGCCCTGCAATTTATGACCAGTTATGACCTTTCCAGCCGCAGTTGTTTGTTTAGGTTGCAGCTCAGTATCAAGTTTAGCAAAGCTGTGGCTCAGTGGGAAATATAATCATTTTCTAATTGCAAAATGTTGGCTCAAATCAAAAATCCTCTCCTGCCAGAAGACCATGTCTGTGCAAGAGAATTAACCCCAAGTTATCTACTAATCTCTGTTGGTGTAGAGAAGTTTGTGAGTGAGGCTTGTGTTTTTTTAAAGATATTTTCAGAAAATTATATTTTTAGCAAGAAATTAGCAAGATTAGTCCACACTCTGTTTCTTCTTAACTTTGACTAGCTTATTTATCCCTGATTATAAAAAGTCTCCCCACAGCATGATACTTCCACCGTGTTTTAAAAAACATTTAAAAATTACATACATTGACTAATTATGTGAATTATGAAGGCAAGTTGCACTATATTTTATTTGGAGGCATCAGAGTAAAAAAAGCATCTGTATACAAAATACCTGAAACACATCTAATATTTTTATGCAATGCAATTAATATGCAATGGTCTATCACAATAAGTTACACAGATGATTTTAATTGCGCTGTAACAAAATGTAAAACCTTTAAAGGGTTTTACATGTCAACTTTTGTTTATATGCAACCAGAGATTTATTTTTCTCGCAACAAAAGCCTTTTCATTCACATTAAAGGTAATATAAAGATTGAAGCACAGATATAGGAGAGACACGCTCTTGGCTTACGGATCATTATGGTGAAGCTCAGATGGTTTTTGGGTTACCACTTTGCCTGGAACTGATTCTGCAAAGCCAGCAGTGAAACCTGAAGAGAATGTGGTGGGATTTAAATAACCATTTATTAAATCTGCAGACAGATGGGAGGAAAATCACTCAGCATGCTGGGATATTAAAAGCAAAGAAAATCTTCACATAAAATAAAAATAATTTTTTAAAAAAACCTGTAAAACTCATTTCACTTATTAAGGTTCTGCTAACTGAAAATGACTTTTCAGCTCAATATAGATTAGAAAAAAGTGGAAGTAAATTGAACTGAAACCCAGAATGGGGGAAATACTAAAACCCAAAGTGAAAATAAAACTAGGGACAACTTCACAGAGATAATTTTTGTTAGAGCTGATAGCCGCCCTGGGCCTCAGGTCCTCACACCTTAACCCCACCCACACTGATAAACACACATGAACCTGAAGTCAGAGGAAATTAAGGAAATCACTCAGCTCTCCATGTTCCATAAATGAAGTGTACAGGATATCCTCAATGAGTAAACGCCCTGCAGTTCTCCTCCTACAGCCCTCCTCATATCTCTCTTCACATTGTTCCTCTGATCATTATTCAGTCGTGATAACTTAGGGAACCGGTAAAACAGCCAGTGCAGCGAGTGACGGAAGCTGACAGGGGAAGCTCCACCTACAGGCATCCTGCTACAGCTACTGACAGGTGATGTGATGTTGGAAACAAAGATCGGTCAAAAGGAGGCAGAAACGGCTCATAAATGTGCTCTTATGGTAAGTTTTACATAAAAAGGAACAAAGGAATAAGAGACAGTCAACTGCTTGTAAAATCCTTGAAGAGACCTTAGAGTTGTTTGGTATGGAAGTGCCTGTAATTCTGTAATAATTTAGACTTTTAAGGTAAAATTTAAAGAAAAATAGTTATCAGAAGTTATTGCTTTATTAATGATTACAGCATTTTATTTCAAAACGAGATTTTTCAGTCTTGTGCAAGCAATCTGAAAGGAATATTTGCATCTGCAAGAGCTACAAAAATAATGTGTCTATTTTTTATTGGAATCAACATTAAAATGCAATTTATTATAGAACTGTTGAAGCCTTCATGGATGCTCCTGACACAACTGGTTTTAATTTTTAAAAGTCCAATAGTCAATATTTGCCCGTATTAATGCTGATAGAAATAATGGTTTGGATCAAAGTCAAACGTCAGCCATCATGTAGCATTGTTGGTCCAAAGGGATTTCCCTGATGGCTGTTTAATTAATTATTTTAGGATATACTTAAATTTAGCTCAGTGTTACATGTAACTGCCTTTTCAATCTAAACCTGTTTTATGTAAAATAAAATTTTAATGCTAGCCACTAGTTGCAAACAGAGGTAATGTTGCGATCTAAACTGAGCCACTTTGTTGTATTTTGCTTAAATTATGAATAAAATATAGACTGAATGCAATATATTATTGCAAGAACCTCTTAAACACGGTCAGAATCGCATTAAGCACTAACTTATGTTTTCTGTTTTCTCAGGATATGTTGCCGTTAAGTAGAATTAAAATGCCAAAAAAGAGACTATTTTAGGGGTGAAATGTTAAAAAATGCAAACAAAGTGAAAAAATACAAATAAAAATTCTGTTTGTTTTACTATTTTTTCCATAGATCCCAGAGTTACTCATTCTGATGCTGTGCTTTCACTCAATACCTGTTGTTTTCTAGGAATCTTGAGCAGAAATATTTTAATAGTAATTTCATGAAAGAGCTTCTGTAGATTGGAGATTTAAAAAACAATAACTTCGAGAAGACTTTGTTTCTGAATGTTTCTGGGTAAAAAAAAGAAAAGAAAAAACCTTTAAATGAATCCAAAGACCTCTGTTTACCGAGCTATTTCAAGGGAACAGACACACAAACACGCCCGTTTCCAGTCACAGTTAAGAAACCACACATGTGTACAGGCTCACATTAAAGTACAGTTACTCACAGCGTAAATACGGACGCACATGCAAACAGGAACAAACGCCTCAGAGGCTGTTTTAGCTCACTACAAAAGAGACTTGTGGTATGGAAGCATATGTTTTACAGAACGTTGCACTGGCTTGTGAAAATAAAAGCACTCCCCTCTGGTGCATTCTTATACGCATATATAATCAAACACAAAGCACAACATATGGTAGGCATCACAGGCATAACAGTTCTGTTTATTTCAGTAGAAAGTGTGCAGCAAAAACCCTCCAAAATTAAATTATCTGGATTCGATCTGCATGTTTACCTATATGTAAAGATTACACATTATGAAAATAAGAGGGGTCAATTAATCTAGCCTGAAATGCATTATATAAAGAGTGACTTAAGTAACTTCAAATTTGAAAATAACTACAAATTTGTTGCATAATTTTTGTTTTACAAAGCTTAGACATTTGACAGTGACACCTGCTGGCCAGACAGAAGCAACTGCTCAGATCATTTCGGTGCTTAGTGGTTCAGATTTTTGTTTTGGCTCAGTGGAGCTCAGATCAATTTATTTAAAATCATAGACAACATGGAATCATCTCTCTGCACCTGACATAATACTGGTCTAATTCAGATTTAGTTGCATTCAATCAGCCACATTCACATCAATCCAACACCAGAGTTTAATTTGACTTAAATCAGATTCATGTTCAAAGAAACACATAAACATTTTTTTTTTATTTTATGAAAGCTGCATATTTTCTTGAGTCTTTACTCTTTATGCAATCCCAGTTGAATAAAAGAGAGTAACATCTCTATTTTAAGAGAAATTAATCTTCATCAGAACATCTGTCTGCTTTGTTTTGGCTTAAGGTTCAAGAGGCACAGACTATCTTTTGCTGCATTTGCACCTTCTGACAACATACATTTCATAAATGGTTTTAAAAATTAATATATTTTCTTAAATCAACATCGTATGTGTAAGGACTCGATGTTCTGACATTAGACTTATTTCTTTGGCAGGAGAAAAGGATGGACATCAGCTAGAAAGATTCGTATTAGGAGATGTAATTCAAAAACCGTAAAATACGTAAAGGTCTTTGGATTGGCTAACGACAGGGAGCGTGAAATAAGAAACAGGCCTGAAGTGGGAGAATCCAGCACTGAATACAATACAAATCAAGAGTTTAAATACATGACATGAGGGTGGATAGTGACAAAAGAACAAGAAGAACTAATCAGGCATCTGGGGAAAAGCAAGGAAACTGAGAGAGAAGATTAATTAACACAGAAAGAGCTGAACTTAGACCTGAAGAAGAAACATGAACAATATATAAAAAAATATATTCAAATGTACAAATAAGGAGCATAAGAGTTCTCTGTTTTCTGGTTGGAGGAGAACACAAGCAAAGATTTATGAATCTCTGCAGTTTACGTCTGAAATGGATTATTTACCATGTCCTAAAGCTAAGGTATTAAATGCTACAACATCATGTCTTTCAGCTTTATCCTTTTTTTAGAGGATTCACTGCCATTTTGCACAGTTTTATTTCAGCATTGCTCTTGCAGCAAAAGAGTCTTGAGAGGGCCAATGCTTAGGGGTTTACATTAGTCCTAATGTAGCATATTGTTGAAACTGTTGCTGGTCAGGAACATTAAACCATTATTATATTGACAAGATTATTTTAGCTCCATATTTTGTACTTTACTTTTCATTTTTGCAAGTCAGAGAATTTTTCCTTTCTTTTTTTTTAGAATAAAAGAACCTTATCTAACCTCTCTGTGAGAAATGTGTTTTTTTGTCTGTTTTGGAAAGGGTGATTGTAATTTACTAAGCTCACATACTTTCAAGAGCTTTCAGTAATCTGGCTGTAAAATGTGATGATATTAGCCTTCTGAGGAAACAGAGTGAAAGACATCCATTAAATAATAACTTTGTTGTAGTGCAGCTGGGACTGCAGACAATCAGTAAAGCTCTTGGCTGCAATAACCTGCCAAGAGAATGAAGAAGTTAAAAGTTATTAAAAAATAATAACATGGCGTGTGAGAGGGAAGTGTGGACGATTTGTGGTTGTTGGTTCAACATCCCAGGTTCGGTCCAATACTCGCCCATGTAAAGGTGCAAATTGCTTTGTTAAATCCCACAGGGAGGCAGATCAGTCACTGAGCAACTGTAGCCGTCTCCTGTGGTGTCATTGTTTCCAAAATTGTTTGCACTCTACAAAGTATTTTGGAAGCTCTCTTGTGTTTAAATTCATCTACACTTTGTCAGCGTCTGCCAGGGGTCACAGATGTCAAGAATTTGCCTCGGTGAAGTCATTTTAGCTGGGTTTAATGAAGCTGCGCGCTCCGTGCGCCACGCACTGCTCTTTGTCCAGACACACCTTCAGAGAAGCTGCATTAGGTGAGCAGACTGGCTCAGAAACACACAGCATTATTCTGTATTCTCAGTGACCTCTGAGGTGTTGGGGTCAGGGGCCTCTGAGGTGCTTACTATTCTGTTTATGCCCCTAAGAATGGAGCTTTTCATTCAGGTGGGATTCTCAGTGAATTTTCCAGACCCTGTTTAGGGCCTTTTAGCTGACGCCGTTGACACTGAAAACTGGATGTGATCTGGGTCATGACATCCATTGTGTTATAAATGTCTGTTGAGTGTGTAGAAAGGAAAATATCACACACACACATGGCTTAGGCTTATTTCAAACACTTTTCAAAGACTTTTACCATTGAAATGTAACCCAGCATCAATATATTTTCTTCACAAATCTCCTGTTTGTCTCATGACAAACAGGATGTTGTGGAAAACTATTCATTGATTGTATCTCTACTTCCTGAGATGTGTGGATAAAGAACATAGCAGTGTGTTAAATTGGGATTTATTGAAAACTTTTAATATCTCCTAACTAATTATTCTATCAACACAGTTTTAACAATGTTTCATTTTTTACTTCAAGAATCTATCATTAAACCTGGAGAAACAGTTTCAAGGACGAGCCATAAAACCATGGCGGCACATCAAGCACAAGCTTTTCATCTCTGCCAATAACGTGCTGCAGTTTTGGGTAACATCATCTGATGTCCACGACAACCTCCGAGGGGCGGGGGGGGGGGGGGGGGGGGGGTGGGGGGGGGGGGGGGGGGGGGGGGGGGGGGGGGGGGGTGGGGGGGGGTGGGGGGGGTG
>CAEGAF010160727.1:0-11462 GCA_903067075.1 Micropoecilia bifurca
CTCTGTAGTGTTGAATTTAACACCAGCTGACTTGGACACATATAGACACTTTTGGGTGTTAATTCAACACTGGCATTGTTACTGTGTAAGCCGCATGGCGAGTGTGTCGCAATTAAATCGATCTTCTAAATCAAAGATGAGCCTTCGTTTTAATATCTTTATGACAATTTCCTAAATAGTGAATTTCGAAGGTTTAGCATCGATTTAAATGTAAATATTAAGAAAAATAAACATTGTGACATATGTTTAAAGGGGAATCTTGATGGTGATAGTTATGCTCAGGCAGTCACTATAATGCTAAATGTTTAGTGACTTTCAATAATTATGGTTACATTTTCTGCACTCTGGTTCCCATTTCTTAAACTTTTGTGAAAAACAGGATCGTTTTAATGCACATTTCAGGTCGGAAGACATGTTTCAGTCTCACGCATGCTTTCAGATTTCCACAGGAGTGAAAGTCAAGCTGCATGTGTCTCAGAATTACACCGATGTGAAACGTTCACATCGGTGTAATTAAGTGTAACATTTGTTTTATTTTTGCCAATCATTATCAAATTCAACACAAAATCACAAAAATTTGGAAGAGCTATTTCTAAGGCCCTGGGACTCAATTGAGCCTCAGTGAGTGCAAGCATTCATAAATGAAGACATGAAAGAGTGGTGAAGTATACCTAAACACCACCAATATTCTTAAATACCTTTTTACAGTACTGAGTTAGTCAAGATTTAAGTGTAACCACATATTTTTATGTTGTTTTTTATTTTAAATCAATGATTTAATTTAAGCAGTTGAATTTGAAGATCACAGAGATCGATTGGAGAAATGTTCCAATAGCTGGCATCAAATTGTATCATTGGAGTGACTTTTACGTTAAATATGAGTAGAAATTTACAAAAAGCAGAATGACTTTACATTTTTGAAATCAGAAATGTTCTTTGTCAGCTTTAACTGAGATGATATTCTTATTGTTAAACAAAGTTGCTGTTTGATTCTGGACTTTGTTTGAAATAAACTGCTGACCAAACACTAAATACTGCCATAGGGGTTTGTGTGTAATTGCACACAGGAAGCTCACATTTGTACATGGGCCAAAGTGGAGAGGTAACTTGGGGATCCTGAAGGGGTAATGAGTAACCCTTAGGTCAAATGGAGAAATCCTGCTTTACATGTCCAAGAAACAGTGTGACCTAATTTTGGACACGTGCAGCATTGCACAATGTTGTGCTGGACAGTTAGTTTTAATGTGATAATTTCCGATATAAACAAAAGCGTTTCTATTATGTGACTTTTAAATACATTCTGAGACGAATGGGATTAAAATATATATAACATCTGTAGACTTTTTTTTTAACATGCAAAACTGTATTAAAGGTTTTTTCTGTGTTAGGATGTTGCTACCTTCACATGTGACAGATGTATATTTTTTACTATCTTTTGATTTTTAGTATTGTAAATTCTGTGGTTGAGGCCATCCAACTTATGAAAAGAATATGAGAAAACATTTACATCAAGACTATTTCAAAGCATCACACCAAATCTACCCCAGTTTTGATATATGATGCCAACTTTGAAACAATACTAACCCAAATATTTGTGATTTACGATAATTTTTCTGGAGCTCAACTAAGTACACTTGGCCTCCTCCTTCTTCACTAACAACACTTACAGGTCACACCATTGCAGGAGATGCACACACACACACACACACACACACACACACACACACACACACACACACACACACACACACACACACACACACACACGCGCACACACACACACACACACACACGCACACAAAATGTGAAACTGATTTGAGTCTCACAAAAAACAAATTTGTTTTACAGCCAATTTCAGGAATTTGTTAATTCATTTTTCACACTAATTAACTATAAAACAAGTTGTGCTAAATGCAAAATGTGCCAATGATAATACACGGTCAATTCAAATAATAGACTAGAATTGCTTTGGTGACTGAAGCAATGTATCCAAACCTAATTTAATAGCAACATGAAAAATAACACATACCAACCACAACGCCTAGCACAAGTTGCACCCAAACTGTAAACCAGACACTACAACCTGGAGAGAAACAAAGGTTCACGCTGTCAGTCTGCATGACTGATTGGTGAACTCTTAGTTGCAATTATAACACTTGTGATGAGGTGAAACTCAAGCCCTTCATCTCCTCCTCTCCCTGGGGCTGGACTCACCTTCTCCTTATTTCTCCATTAGCATATGTACATCAGAATCCAACTATTCATGATGTTACATATGTTGTGAGCTTTTGTACATAATGTTGGGTTTTAAATAGTTTTACAACCTTATTAACACCAAATCATACAGAAAACCTGAGACATTTTATTATTATTATTTATTTATTTTTTATTATGATTGTATTTGGATATAATTTTCATCCTATGGACAACAAGCCCATTATGTACATTTTTAAATACTGCTTCACAGTTAAACTGTTCGCAATTCTGAGATAAAAAGGTTTTCTGGGGGAAACATAAAGTAAAGTAAAGTTCAAAAATATCTGAGAAATAAGACCCACATGAGCTTTTGAAGATCTGAAGAATACATACAAGAAGCGCAAATATTTTCATTGGGTGAACGATGCTACAAAATCATTTCTTTTGTTCTGAAAAGTGGTATGCAATATAGACATACACATAAAAAAAAATCCTTATTTATCCTTATTTATACATCGCACCGAAACTAGATATAACTATATCAAGAGTGTTTGCTTGTTTGTTTCCATCAGTCAGAATCCTTGTTTGAGTTTCACCATGCAGATATCATGACGTTTCTAACTACATGCTATTTGTTCCTGCTGTTAGTCTCGTTGATACGGAGGCATCTCTGCTCTATCGCCGCGCTACACAAGTCATAACTTGTCCGGAATGTTTTTGGCCCTGCAGAAAAGGCGCAGCGTTGCCCCAACAGCTGTAATCCTCTTGGATGTTTTCCTCTGTCTATCGTATGAATTCACGTCTTGTTTTGTTTTGAATGTTCTCAGTGAGAACAGCGTCGCTCTTTCCTAATTTTTTTTTAATATTTAGCTTTATTTGTGATTCACATGGTGAAAATTGAGCACTGATCTTTTTGCGTAGAGCGCTAAAGTAAAAAAAAAAAAAAAAATAAAAAAAGAAGAAACACAAATCCTGCAACGATCTTACAATATTTTTTATTTTAAAAAATATGAATTTATATTTTCCGGCACCCATTATGTTAGAATCAATAATTAAATAGTATTTTATAGTCATATTGTAGCGGGACGCAAAGTCAAGTTAAAATAGTACAACAGAAAACATTGAGGTTTCAGTGTTGCAGATGAGGTTCTCCTTTCTAAGTCTCATCCTTTATCATTGCGCCCTCTGGTGGAAACGCACGAATCTTACAGACGTCAAACAGGCTGAGGTCTGATTCACCGTTTGGGCATTACATGACGACTACTGACAGGAAAGTCAATAACACAAATAATCTCTTCATCACAGAACTTGTTAGTAGAACTAAGATCTTAAACAGCAAGAGACTGTTTTTCTCAAAGTTAATAGGTGGCAGTCAGTCTCACAGCAGCTCTGAAGAGCCCTCTGACTAAAGACTGTTGCTGTATGACAGTCTCATGGCTGTCACAACACGCTACATTTTCAATTTCTGGGCAGCAGTGACTATATTCCACGGTGACATGTCCCAAATGAATTATCTTTAAAATATCTGAGAAATAAGATATTTCTAAGATGGGAGCACAGCAGTTGATGATTATGATTGATGTGGTTTGATTGAATAAAAATCAGCAGCTGTTGCTCGAATTCAATCTATCAGAACTGGTCCCATCTGCAATGAAAGACGGTGCGGGGCAAAGCAGCATATCCTGCTGCCTGTGGCCTCTTTCGCCACAATAATACTCTCTGTAGCAAAATAAAAGCTGTTCAGGATTAATTTGAGAAGCAAAAAAACATGCCTGAGGTATTGACTTGGCCTCCAGATTCCTCTGATTTCAATTCAGATGAGCACTTTTGGGATGTCTTGCCCAATCTCTAGAGTTCCCACCTCACAACTTACTGAACTTACAGGAAAATTTCAACTGCCAGTATCTTAGTGTCACGGGTTACTTGTCGTTGGCATAAAACGATCTAGGCGTTTTTACAGCAGCAGATAAAAAAAAATAGTTCTACCCTCATGACCCTAGTAAAGGGTCAAAAGAAATTCATAGCTTAGTCTTCCTCTCTTTCCCTCAAGAGTTTTCTTTACGTTGAGCTTCTTAGTTGTGATAGTGCAGCATACAGATTTTCTCCAGGGCATTGCGTAGCTCCTAAATCCCTGTGGCCGAACAGTGTAAACTCTGGTCGGATGAAGCCCTGTAAAACTCCAGACATCAGCAGCTGTTTGACTGACAATATTGCCTCTTTGCTTGGTGTGTCGTCTGAAAGTGCAAGAAGAAGAAGGCGGTCTTTATTATCCACATGGTTTAGAGATGAGTCAGCATTTAGCGCCTCTTTTCTGTCCCACTGTTGATGAATCCAAAAGCGATGCTTACTGTTGAAATTGCCCATGAAAGCGATGCCCAGGGAGTCGCCGTTGTGACCTTTGGTATGCGCTCCCATCACACCCCAACCTCGGCCCTCAAACAGACTCCCGTTTCCTCCAACAAGAAAGCTAAAAATAAAAAAAATTGCCACAACTTATGTTCACTTAAAAGCGAAAGCTGTTCAGAACAATAAAAGGAAAACATACTCACTTGTACCCAATGTCATCAAAGTGTCTTTCCTCCATATGAAGCCTCTGGATGCTCAGAACTTCATCTGTACACTCTGCCAGGCCTTTGCAGCTCCGGAGGGCAGTGTGGTGTATCACAACTCTCTGGGCTGGACCTTCCAGACTGTCCTTTTGCTTCGGGGCCGCTGCTCCCCATTGTTGCCTTGAAACTATGTTCACTGAAAAGTAGTTTAAAGATCGAGAGATTAAAATTACAGGTTGGTTTTTGACTATAAGTGAATAATTACATATATATCCATATATAAATATATATACCTGTTTGTTCCATGAGGCTGAACACAGCAGCTTGTAAGTGTGAAGACTAACCAGGCAGCATACTGCACACCTACCTTATCAGAGTTTGTTTAGGAGGGTGTGGTTATGGAAAGTACACCTCACATCTTCTTTGTTTTGCATGCAAACAAATGATTATGCAACAGATGTAGCTGCCCGAGTCATAGTCATACAGTTACCCAACCAACTGGTAGAAATAAACATATTGGAACTAAGAAGGAAGCGTAATTAAACATTGGCAGACTGTGACACACAGGCTGAGAAACTGGCGGTGTTGTTCCAGCACATCAGACAGGATTTCAAAAGTTCTTTGGAGTTTTGACAGGAAATCATTGGTGGCAATTTTGAAATGTTGATTCGTTTGTTTTCCCAAAGCAGGAAATTGGACAGGACTTTTTAATGAGTAAGGAGTCAGAATACCTTTGTAATGTAATAAAGAATCATGCAAAGACCATTCAGGGAAAACATTTTTGTTTTTCCAAATGAAAAGCAAAATTTCTGAAAAAAAATACATTTTTCTTGTCTTCAATTATTTAGAAATTCAACAGCTTGCAAGCCCACAGTCATCATTTCTGAGATTCATCATGAGATCTGCCAATGTTCTGTCAAATTACCCAGTGATGATAAAATACATGACAAAAGTACACGCGCTTTGAAATTTTTTATACTTTGCCATGTTATAACTGAAAACTTCAATCCATCCTATTGGGATTTTATATGATAAAACAACACAAAGGAGTGCAACACTATAAAGTAACTCTAAAGTTAAAGCTAAATAATTTTGAAGACTATGTATACTTCCAATCACCATGAACTCTTGTTGACAATTATCTGGTACTTTGTATACTTGGGTTTGTGGTTTTATTGTGAAATATATACTTTTACATGACATTATAGATAACTTCTGCATGTCTGCAGGTTGAAGTGAACAAAGTGAACCAAGTCAAAACAGTTATTTTATTTGCAGGAAATGTAATTGCAAAAATAACATGCATACAACAGCAAATTCTGACTTTGTTTTTTTTTAATCAAGATCTTCCCAGACTTCCTGTTTTCTGTGTCTTTATTCACTGCACCATGATAAACTTTTTTTTTTCATTTGCTTTTGGTAAGTGAGTGGGAAGTCATAAACCATCATTATGGGAACAAAGTCCTTTTACATCCAAACCAGATACCCTCAGCCATCACCTGCTAATCCTCCTAATGCAGAAAAATCCAGAGTTTGTACAGTGATTAGTGGTTTTCTACAGGAACTCCAAACTTTCCTGGGTTGTATCGCCAAGTCTAGATTTAGTTGATTATATATTCGTTCAGTGCGTCCACCACATATTGTGCTACATTTTAGAAAACGTAATATATACTTTTTTTCTCATGTGCATTGAGTTTGAAGATAAAAAACATTTACAACTAGAAATCTGTAAGCATTGCAAAATATTAAAACAATGCACTACCAACAGATTAGAGATATTCAAAATTAATTTCAGCCTTTAAATTAGATACACTAACAAACAAATACAAATTGCATGAGGACTTCCAAAATGTACTGATCCGTTTGGTGTGAATTCTCGCCGTGATTTCACCATTTGCAGTAGTACCATTTTGGCAATTTCACTCCTTCCGTATAAAAAAGCATGCAATTGACCACATGGAAAATACATTTGTTAGTCAAGATAAAGTACTGCATCTTGATGTTTGTAATGAAATGCATTACAACAGCGTTTTATTTTTGGAAAAACTGGAAGAACGTCTCACGTCGACAGAAACGAGGAAGTAAAATGTTGCCATTTAAAAACTATAAATCAAGTGTACTTTACCAGTGTTGCTGCTTCTGTTCAGTTACAATCTAAACAAAGGATTTAGTGGGTAGTATCACTAAACTGAAACTTCAACTGGGTTCAAAATCACAGTATCGTTTTTTTTTTTTTTTCAAATCAAGACGTAAAATTAGTAAAACGACTTGGGAAAAGACATACAACTTAAGTTAAAGAATTTTCCAATGAAGGCGGCACATTAATATTTGACTCTGTTGGTTTGTTGTTGAAGCAGTTTATCCGTCTAAATCTAAATAATTTCCCCCAGTGATTCAGAGATTAGGAAAATCCATCAGTCTTAGTGTGAGCTCTGACTTTAGGAAATACCAATCATAAGTGCTGAATAATGATAAATGAATCCTGTTAAAGCAGAAATCTACAATTCATTTGGCTAAATCTTTGACTTTAAAATCATTTTGTTAGTGCAGAAAAAGGTTTGTCACAAAGATCTAATAGTAGATATTAAATAAGGAAATACAAGGACAATGTGGACTGTACAGTACAGCTGAATTTACTGTTAATCTGCAAAAACCTCATTGTCAGCAGTTTTCATGCAGTCACAGGATTGAAAGTCATTTTTTCTTTGAGTTGTTTTTGGCCTAACCACAACATTTTAACAGAACTTTGAGCAGATAGGCCCAGAAAATCCAGGTTCACCACTTTTAGCCATCTCAAAACCAGTTTTGATAAGTGTTTGTGTTCCTCTGACTTTTAGAAACCCAAACTGTGTCAACATAGAATTTTCAGGAACTAAACGGGAACCAACAAAGTCTGCAACCTACCAAAAACTGACAAAACGGGGCTTTAAAAAGCAAGAAAAACATTGTGGTGGCACATCATATAGATGTTCTGTGCCACTAGTGGCACTGGTACCACTAGTGGCACTGGTACACAAAGTTGACAGATAGATAAATATGAAGGAATGACTTTATAATGTTCAACTTTTCACAGCTTGAATGTTGAAACGTATACAAAGTAAAAGTGAAAACACAAACATTTTGGATTACACAAACCAATTTGAATGAGCATCTATAATAAAACAATTCAAATATTCAGGCAGGATTATGCTAGAAGTTTGTTGATGGCTTAAGACAAATTGCATAGATTTCCCCCAATGATGAATGCGCAATTGAAACTCTGTGGATTAGAGAAAATATTGCATGTTCTTCCTCTCACAAAAACAGTTTAAATTCAGAACATAAGCATAGCTGGACCCCATGGTTCAATATTTTAAATAAAATTTCCTAAATTTAAACAAATGCACTAAGAGAGCTTTGTGAAGAAATAACACAAGATGAAATTTTTAATTTTCTTAATAAAAAAGTTTAATTACAGACCAAACCTAAAAACAGATTCTACAAATCTAACAAAATAACTCAATCTAATCACTGCCAAACACATCCTACCCAGAAAGTGGTTGTTAATATATACATAGATATAAAATCCATCTCATGGTTCCTACTTTGAACCATTTGGGACTTGTCCACATGCTAGGGTAGAAACCCTGCTATTAGACGCAAATGACGGACCTCTTCATGATTATACAGGAGCTACTCTGTCCACCGGTGTCCACAGTGAGGGGCTGTGCAGACGTAATACAAACGCATAGCATCCTGGGAAGGGCAAAGCACAAAACAATATAAAACATATACCATTGGTATTTATAATAATAATTTCAATTAAACCTTATAAAACTGTAAGGGTTGTTTAATTTATTAAGTTAATGTTAAAATAGATTTTCCTATTAATCAGTTTTAGTACAAATTTTTCACTGCAAAACCTGATGATTGTTATAAACAGGTACAATTGAAACATTTATTCAGCTAATTGTCTCTTGCATTATTCTGATAGGTGTTTGAAGAAGAGTAGGTTTGTGGTGTAGCTCTGAATTTTCTAGGCTGCAATAATGAAGCCATTGTAGGTCATTTAATCGGGTGTGCAAAAACATTTATGTAAACATTGTTTTTGATCAAATAAGTTAAAAGTATGTCAATAATGTCCAATGAGGAACAACGACAGAAAAGTCATAAATACCTCCTTTAAGGGGAATTCTTACCTCAGCCTTCATACTGTGAGACTGAAAGAACACTGCCTCCTTGTGACCGCATCTGGGAAGTAACAAAGCATCTGTAAATTTCAAAAATACAAGCTGTTGTTGTCCAAACCTGCCATGTAAAGAACAAGAATGTCAGGCTAGCTCTTTATTCAATAGGAAAAATAAGACAAAACATGTATACTTTTTTTAAATTATAAAAGCAAATAAATCTTGAAACACTGTACATGCTACACTACTCCTAAAGACATGAAGGAAAACTTTACTAGGAAAGGAAGGGATCTGGCTGATAGGAAAGACATAAAGTCTGTTTAGTGATGCAGAGCTTTGCTGTTTTCTATCAGTTACAAAAGTCAAATGGAGCAATATCTTTGTCACTGTCTGGTGATTTTCAGATACTTGTAATAGAAAAAGTTAGTAGTAACTGCCATCAATATTGCTGTAAAGGCCATTTTCTGTCCATTGTTTATTAACCATGAGGTCAAGGTGAAAAAAAGACACTTTAGGAGGCAGCTCAGTTTAGGCAGCATCCTTTAGCTTGACACAAGCTGCTTTTAAATAGTTTTCAAAGCAGAACAGTTCTCTCAATCATTTGGTATCAAATCTGCTGCATAGTTTGATTGCTTTAGTGCATAAATAACATTTTTAGCTTTCTTGTGGGAAAGTTAAGTCACTTAGGCGTAAATGTAAACTCAACATTTCCGGAGAAAAATGGCACAGACAAAGAGAGGACTTACTTTGGACAGGGATGGTCCTCTGTTCTCGGCAGCGTTGGATCCTGGGCTACATCAGCAATGATTTGTGTCAGTTCACTGAAAAGAAATCACAAGATTGTTTTAATGAGCAAAACCAATAATTTCAGACCACAAATTGAAGATTTGTAACAAAGCAAACTCTCCCTGATGTGGCATAATTAAGGACATATTGGGTTTGCATTTTAAAATCTTTTGCTATTTTTCAAATACTATTTTATACACCAGAGCTGGTGTACTAGTATTTATTATTATAACAATAGAGAAAAATCAGCATTTTTTTCTTTTTGCTAAATAAGGTGCAGAGACAAAACAAGGTGCATATTTAAAGATGGACAGTAGATATGGCAAAATCTTTATTACATACTCAACTTCGTGGGTGATCTTGTTGACATAGATGCAGCTGTTGTCAGCCTCCTGCTGATAGTCACAGTTTCTACACTGCAGGTTCAACGAGACAGAAAAACGTGATAAAGTTGATTAAAAACTGAAAAACAAGTGTCAGTATGTCTTTTTTTACTCTTCCCATGCTAACAAATGAGCGACTAGTTTCTGACCAAATACTTACCGCATACAGCAAGATGCGGTTCTCTTTATCTTCCTTAGGGTACAACATGTTGTTACTGAGAGAAGAGTGAACATTGTCACCGTGATATTTATTTATTGTAGCTAAAACCAACAACTTGGTATGTAGAAAACAACTTGGTAGCACTTGATATAGCTAGCATGCTAATGACACTTCCTTTAATGTAATTTCTGTCTAAGACTCACCATTCTTGACAAAACCGTATTCCAACAAATCCCGGCTCGTATGTTCCACCTTCTAAATCCATCTGAAATGGATTTACTGAAAGAAAGAACCAGAAAATCAAGATAAAAGGCGCAACGTCTGTTTATGTAGTGGCTACCATTCAAAAACAGCATCTAAAGCGGGGTGACGGTTGTGTTGCTTTCGGAAACAGCGCCTCGCACTGGAGGGAGGACAAACTGCATTATGTCTGGGAGTCATGATGTTTGTGATTAACTATTTTCTCCAAATGTTCCGAACTGTTATAAAAAAACAGGTCACTCAACATTTTTAGTGAAATGCGTCTCATATTTTTATTCATATAAATATGAACACAAAATAACAACACAAACAAGTTTGTAAAACGTTGGATTTTAAAACAATGAATACATGTCTCATAAAAAAATGTACATTTACATTTAATCAGCCCTTCCATTTTCTCTATGTTCAAGCACATCACAAACACTCTGTTTTCAATGTTAATAATTTCAAAAATAACACTGATGTTTTCAAGTCTTTTTTTTAATTAACCCCCCTTTTTTATGTTATTTTAGGAAGATTAGAATATTACATAATACCAATAAAAACAAACAAAAAATTATAAATAAAGTGAGCGTTTAATAATAAAGTATGTTGTTTCATACTAGATAATGTTCTTATTTTATTAGAACCCATGATCTAACTTACTTCATGGTAAGTTAGATAAAATTTCTATCTTTCTTGTGGGAAAGAACGAATTTCTTGTGGAAAATTTAAAAAGTCATTAAAGTTAAAGAGAAAAAAACATGTTTTATGTTGCATTATCTTTGTTCTGCTTAAGGTCTCTTTACTTAGCCTACAGATGGGATTACATATTGCATTTTGTGGTTCTCTGCCTGTTTAGCAACAGTTGCTGCATGTTATATAAATATATATATATATATATTATACACACACACACACACACACACACACACACACACACACACACACACACACACACACACACACACACACACACACA
>CAEGAF010160738.1:0-20108 GCA_903067075.1 Micropoecilia bifurca
ACACACACACACACACACACACACACACACACACACACACACACACCTAGGGGCAATTTGGAGAGACCAATTAACCTGACAGCCATGTTTCTGGACTGTGGGAGGAAACCGGAGAACCCGGAGAGAAACGCTCCAGACTATTTGGTTTGAATAACTAAATCGACAGACTGGCGACCTGTCCAGGACGTACCCTGCCTCTCGCCCGGAACGCCAGCTGGAGATAGGCACCAGCAACTNTGGATGGATGGATGGATGGATGGATGGATGGATGGATGGATGGATGGATGGATGGATGGATGGATGGATGGATGGATAACTAAATCATTTAGTTAAAATATTTTTTTTCCTGATCCCTTTGAGGGCCTACATGACTGAGTCATGATTAGGTCTTCCTGACTTCATCACAGATCATCAGGAAGCTGCTTGACTCAACTATTGCGTTCATTTAAAAAAAAAAGAAAAGAATTGGGCTCCCTCTCTCACCCGGAGCCCATTGATTGGGCTCCTGTCACTCGGACTCTCACTGCAGAGGCGATACCCGAAAAGGAGGAGGCGCCACGCGTCCTTCCTTCCTTTGGTTGTGAGCTGATAGATAAGTAGGGACCCCCGCCGCCCGCCCTCAGGAATGCAATCACATCGGAGGGAATCGAGTCCTTGTGTCGTTTCCTCTCGGCTCATTCAGAGACGCTCCAACATGCAGATGCTGCTGATCCTTCCCGTCCTGCTGGCATCTTTCTGCACGGTGTGCGCCGGAGCAGGAGGTAAGTCACTCCGGATTTTATTCATTTGCGCAAAAAAAAAGGACTTAAACTGTTAAATCAAGGGACAGTTGAGAAAATAAATTTGTTGTTGATTAATAATGCTCATGATCAATTCTGTACTCACTTATTTCTAATGTTAAATAAGGATGCGGAGATGTGTGCACCTGTCTTTGTTGTTGTTTTATTGAGACGGTAGAATAAGATTGATGTGGTGTCGAGCTTAAATATTCCCTAATTCCACAAAGACAGAAGAGAGCGAGAGAGGTGATTAAAAATTTAAAAACGAGACAGACATGTGCGCATGATAGAGCTTCTCCTCGGATAAAATTACCAGGAGCGGAGCGGCGGGACAGCCGCACCTGCCCGGTCCGTCACACGGGACGAGACTCTCCAAAGCGCGTCCAACATTCACACCTTGCTGCGTCCTGAACTGAGAGGACGCAGCAAGGGGTCCCTGCGCCCCCCTCACCCCCCTCACCACCCCCCAGACCCCCTGCTGTGATTCCCTCATTTGCCCGCGAGGACGTCGGACACCGTCCTCTCTCTGGTGGCGCACCTGCTCGGTTCCGCGCGCAGTCGGTCTGTGACGGATCCGGGGAGCCGTTTTGCCGCGTAGATCCGCGTCGTTCGCGGCGATCGTGTCTCCAAATAAACAGAGAAAAGGGTCGCAAAAGGGTCTCGTTTGAGCTCTGAAGCGGTCGGCGGATCGAAATCACCCGGAGCGTCAAAATTACGCATGAAGAACAGGCAGTCAGATCAGATTGCGCAGACGACTCAAAGTGTCAGAGCGATTCCCATGTGAAGAGCTGAGGGTCATTAAGGAGCTAATTAGCCCCCCTGCAGCCCTCGTGGTGTCCGTCATCCCGCACGGAGCCGCTCTGTGACCTCCGGGGCTTTGCGCATATAAAGGCGCAGCGGCGCTCTCCAGATTTTACGTGTTGTCTTCCGCTACTGAAGATGCGCCAACTTGGCCAGAGTTGCAATCATTTACATGTTTGCGATGTTTCTGACGGGGCAGAATAAAAAGGGGGCGTTTAAGCTATAAGGAAGAGGAAGAATCCCAAAGCTGTGCAGGAATCTGACTCACTGAAGCTCCGTTGGAGTTCCAGATATTTGCACTGAGACATTGAACTGAGAACAGTGATAGTCCGCCTTTGCTCCAGCGAACAGAATCCATTTCAGAAGACAACAGTAAAGGATGCAATAGCATTTATGCTAAATTATCACAAAGAATTGAAGTCGCGTCTTACAAACAACATTCATTTCCATTTAATGTTTCAGGTTTTGTCACATTGTGTCATGATATGATGTGGTGCAGGTGAGGCAAACGCAACATGACCAGATAGAATGAAGAAAAATGATGATTTTAATGAAAAATCCACAAAAACACAATCCAAACATGCAGGCAGCACAAGGAAGAACGGAGGGCAAAAGGTCCACGACTGAACAGGGACAGAGAACAAGGACCCGACAAGAGACAAAGGACACAGGTGGACTTGAATACACAGAGATTACATAATTAGGGAACAAGACACCTGGGAAGCAATCAAGGGGGAAGAGACAACATGACACCAGAGACTCAGGGAAAAAAAACCTACACATTTTTTTTAAAACTCAAAAAAGTTACTATATATATGCTAAAGACCAACACAACGTTTAGACAGGAGTGGAAGAAAAATGACCAGTGGTGTTTTTCAAAAATATGTGACCAAGAAATATCTGAGAGCTGACAAGATGATGGAGAAAAAAAAATCAAAAGTTCCTTTTTTCTGACAATATGTAGCTACATATTGTCATTTCGCCTGAATATATGCAGTTATTCCTGCCTATATTCAGAGCCCCACAACACAAACCAAGGTCCAACATTTAAATTCACTCATTATCAAATAAGCTAAAAACTGTTTAAATAGAACAATCAACCAAAAAGGATACTAATAGTTGCAAACATACATTCATGCTCTGATTGAAAAACAAACAAAAATAGTGAGCCCAACCCACTGTCAGTTTTTGTAGTTTGCATCAATCACAGAGTATTAACACAATTGATTGAAACTTTTACCTAGATAAATTCCTAACTATTGATATGTCTAAGAAAATAAACACGTATCCCCACAGCATGATGCTGCCACCACCACGTTTCTTCAAGAGGTCGCTGCTGTGTTCAGGTTGAGGTTTGTTGGTTTTCCACCGCTTAGTGTTTGGCATGTAGATACACACCTTGAGTCTTGAGTATCCTCTGTGTGTGTGTGTGTGTGTGTGTGTGTGTGTGTGTGTGTGTGTGTGTGTGTGTGTGTGTGTGTGTGTGTGTGTGTTTGCCTAAGTTCTGCTAAATCCGATGTTCTGTCCATGTCACGCAGGTGAAAGTTGTGTTGTGTTATTGCGCAAATTTCCGCCAGAAACGAAGCGTTTGCGTCGACAGCTCGGTAATGTCCTCCATTCATTCAGAAACCCGTGTCTGTGCGCGCGCGGGGGAGCAGCGGATAGATCCGTGTCGCGCGACCCACACAATGGCTTTGAAATGCTGCGTTTGTGCTCACATTTCAGGGAGTTTCAGATCTGACCAGACTGGAGCGTGTTTGCTTTCTTCCCGCTGGCTTCTGCTCACCCGCACAACATTCAGATCCACTGAAAGCCGCTCACAGCATTGTTCGCTCTGCTCACAGGAATAAAAACGCATTACAGACCGCCCATTGGTCCAGGCTGGAGCGGACCGACATCTGATTGGATAATGAAGACCAGCAACTGAGAGCAATAAAAAATAGGCATTTTGGAATGGAAGAGAGTTGTAGATTACTTAATAACTATTAGTAACATTACATAATACATTCATTTAATTAAAAATACATATTTATCTTAATTTTTTTACAGTAACTCCTAACCCTGATATTAGACAGTTTCACCAGTGTTGAGATTATGTCCTCTTTAGAAGCTGTTAGCCCTTTGGCCGTTTTAAGCTAGCTTTAACAACCAGCTAAGCTAATGCTAGTCCTCCATTTTCATTATAACAGCCAATTTATACATTTCTCAGGCAACAAAACCAGCAAAAACAAACCCTCAGCTTGACTCTGCCACCACTAAGATTGACAGCTGATGATACATCATTCAATCTTAGTGGTGCTTCCCTGTGACTCCTGGAAGTTTTGCTGTCGCCATGGGATTTTTTTGGTCTCCCCTAACTATATCAATGTGCTCCATTTAGCTTTCCAATGTGGGTTGTTTCAAATTTCAGTCACGTTTTAATTTTGGGGCACGAATGGACCGTATCAACATTTTCCTCGAACTAAGAACTAAAATGTTGATAGTTGTCCATCTAAAGCTAAAACCCAAATATTATCAAGTGAATAATAATCTTATTATGGCAACTCATTGGTTCTATAAATAGCGCCCCAAGATCTATCAGCTCTGCTTTGTAGCTGGCATGTCTTTGAAGACCTCACACAGCTGTGGGTGTTTTCACATTTACCTGCAGACCTACTGGAGCCTCCAGACAGTGTTGGAGATTAATTACGGCCCTTTAATCTGCTCAGCATCCTGGCTGTAATGACTAAAAGTAATTAGAAATTTCTGAGTTTGCAAGACATCCACTTAAACCCTCCCACCCCCATCAGTACCCAAATGTATGTAAATCCTGTAAAACCAATTTAATAACACATTTTAAAAAATGTATCACAGACATTAAGCATCTTCTAATGTTCTGTGGTAGATTTTTCCTCTAAAAATATTTGACCCTGAGGTTTTGCATATTTCCAAAATCTTAGCAGAAACAAAAACAATCAGAATGACAGAGGAACCAAGCATTGAAGTCCTAAACAGTTTGCTCCAAGAAGGAGACCCTCCCCATTATTCTTCTGTCTAATAGATTTATAATTTTATAAATATTTGATTTCTCAGAGGAAACATGCAAACTAATAGCAGATTGCTAATAAACAGTTTGAGGTGGAGCTCTACGTTTACTCTGTTGAGGCCGAAAGATAAAGCGGCAACCTTTTTTTTATAGAATCATTAGGAAGCTTTCTTTACGGTTTAAATAACAAGAGCAAACATCCACAAGTACAATACCCTGTTTTCAGAAGCAAAGCAAAATAAACCAGTTATATGAGGCGATATTTGTTTGTAAAATCCTCCTGGACTCCTGCCAGACGACACGCCAACATAAAAACTTCCATTTCAGCTCTGACAGAAAGCTGCAGCTTGTTGATGTCAGTCAGAAGTGAAAGTGACTGACATTCAGACAGCTTGAATTCATCACAGAGTAAAAATAAACGCTAACGTTCGGTAAATAAACTATTGTTTCTATTTCAGGCTGGTGCTACTACAGCCAGTCAACCTGCAATCAGCCATGCAATGGTGAGTTTTTCCAGAAGTTGAGGTAAAATGATGACTCATTTTTTAAAGGAAAACACGTGTTCACGATTTGACAAATAAATTCCATTGTTTAACTTGTTTAGAATTTGGTTAGGACTTGTATATATCAGGCAAAAAAATACACAGGCCATCTTATCTATCAGACATTTGTAAATAAAGTATTGAAACATATTTTTAAACAGATGGTTTAAACAAATGTTAAAACTGAGGTTATTTCTTATTATTCCATTGAATTTCTTCGTGTTAAGATAATTTGACAAGATTCTGACTCTCACATGGTTACAATAACATCAGAAGCAAAGGAAAACAACAAAAAGCCTATAATTAACCATTAATATGGATAATTAAAAGAAAAAAGTAGTTTTGAAATCATTTTAGCCTAAATCTAAACCATGACAATGATTTCCTGCTTATATCAATTTGTCCTCTATAAATGTTTACATTTTGGAATTGCCTTTTGCTCTGTTATAAACATATTTCTGATATGAAAGAAAGAATCCACATAATCATCACTACAAAAGTCAATTGCTTAATGAAATGCAGAGAAAAACAAAGGACCAGTTGATCATCCCTGTGGGACTCCTAATCTGACGGTTCTAGAACAAATTGATCGTCATCTCCTCAAACATCTCGACAGCAGTCAGTCACCACTGGTGTTCCTCCTGTTTCAGTACCAGAGAAGTGGACCAGCGGCTACGTGGACTGTGGAGGAAAATCCCAGTCACCCATCAATATCGTCACCAGGAAGGCGGTGAAAGATGAGCGTCTGACTCCGATTGAGTTCAAAAACTACCAGCAGACCTTCAAAAATTCTATCTCCAACAACGGCCACTCGGGTGAGCGCAACGTTAAGTGACCTTCGAAAGCTTTGAAGGTGTTTGTGCTCACACTGTGTCTGTTCCAGTTAAGGTCAACATTCCTATAACCAGCACCATCTCGGGCGGAGACCTGCCGACCACATACAAGGCCGTGCAGTTTCACCTGCACTGGGGCAAAGATGGTGGGCCCGGCTCTGAACACACCGTCGATGGGGAGCAGTACCCCATGGAGGTAACAGACCACCAGATATATGTATTAAACCCTAGCTTGGATATCAGCTGAACTATGAACTTTACTTTGATGCCAGTGAACTTTCCTTTTCAGTTGCACATCGTTCACATAAAGAGCAGTTATGCCGACCTGACAACAGCCCTGAGAGATCCAAACGGGGTCGCAGTTCTCGGGTTTTTCTATGAGGTAATTCTGCCTAACTCTCTTTTATAGTTTGCTCACATTTTTTACAATAAGGCACTTGTCACATGTCTTTCTGTTTGTGTTAAGGTGTCCAAGAGTCCAAACCGAATGTACGACACCATCATCAATGGGGTGCAAAGTGTCGCATCAAAAAGTAGGTGTTGAAAGTTTCTACACAAAAATCCAAAACCTTGGTTGCGCAAAGCCGTTCAGCTAACCTGGTAGTGTTTGTGTTTTCAGATGTGAGCTTCTCCCTGCCCTCCATCTCCCTGGCACAGCTGATCCCTCCTGAGCAGACACTCACTTCCTACTACCGCTACAAGGGTTCCCTGACCACCCCGCCGTGCTCTGAGTCTGTGGTCTGGACTGTGTTCGAAACCCCTATCCCTCTGAGCATGGACCAGGTTAGAAAAAAGAGATGGCATTTTAGCAAATGCTTTTGAGTCTTTTTCCACAATCTGTAGCTCAATATTTGAATGAATCCTCTCTTGCAGATGAAAACGTTCTCCACGGTCCAGTTCTTCGACGGCACGCCAATGACGAACAACTTCAGGCCTGTCCAGCCCCTCAACGGCCGGCTGGTGTACCGCTCAGCAGGCGCTGCGCTCTGGGTCAGTTCAGCCCTCCTTATGGCTGCCCTCACAACGGCACTGGGGCTGTCCCAGCCCAACTAACAAGCGAGTTCTCCCATGCTGCACTGCGACATCGATAAGACCCAACAGATCTGCGCCGGTCCTCAGCTGAGACTCCAACGTAGTTCTGACGCGTTTGCAAAAAGACAATGGACCACGTCGTAGTGTAGGGATCGCTCAAATGGTGTTTCCCCCCTTGTGACCCAAATGACGGAGGTGTATTAGAAACGCCTCAAGGAAGGTGACGTAAGGGTTCAATCAGCATCCATGCATGTAGTAGTGAAGTAGTAGCTCTTATGAATGTGCCATAAATTAAGTTACTGGAAAATCTACCTGGGTAATCAAACTCCACACCAAGTCTTCTCTTTGGACTGGATTTTGATGTTCTCTTTGAAGCTCTGTACTGAGAACCAGTGCGTACACATGCATACACACACACACCTACACACACACACACACACACACACACACACACACACACACACACACACACACACACACACACACACACACACACACACTCTCTCTCTCTCTCTCTCACTCTTTCTCTTTTTTCACAACTTTAGTTTTTATGTTAACTCATCCACCTTGTCCAATGTCAGGTAAATTTAGTATCTGTTAATACCAGTGTGAGTTGCCAATGGTTTACGGGTCAGCCCCATGACTTGGCACATGATGTATTGTTATTAACGGAGCATGTGAAAGGGATGGAGTTATAGTTATAGATAGACTGAGTCGTATAAAAAAAAAAAGAGCACTGCAATTCAAAGCCAAACGTCAAAGGACAATGCAGATCTCATAAAGTACAGCAGGTCACACTTTGGCAGTCGGGTTAAGGCCTCTCTGACCGGTCAGCAGCTCTGTTCTGAACGTGCATGTGAGGGAGGCCTTGCTGTAGCTCAGCAGAAACCATGAAGAACAGCTGCATGAAATCCTGAAAGCCTGGCAGACTCCCTCCCCACAGAGTCACTTGGGGACAAATACATGGATGCTAATATCCCAGGAGTCGAAGATAGTACCAGCCCGCTGTTAAAGACGGATCACGGCCACATAATCAAAGTTTTTATGCACATCATATTTGAAGAGCATGACTCTGCATGCTGTGATGTTCCAGATGTTTGAGATAAACTACCTGGCTGCTGGAAGTGGGCTTCCCAAATTCTCAAAGTGTTTTCCCAAAACAGGCGCTTCAATTTCACGGGAGCTTGTTTTTCAAAACCACAGTCATTTCCATGGCTTGTATTACCGGCATTCGGATGTATGGATAATTGTTGGCAGAGAGTCGTACCCTGCTCAGCTCTATTTTGTTATCAGTTTGTTATGTTTTTTGTTTCAAGAAAACTTTGCCATGTATAGAGAGAATTATGTGCAATTTGGCAGCAAGAACTGTTGTTACAGTGAGGAAGGATAATCTGTGTATTTTTCATTGCTTCCGAATCCAGTTATATTTCTATGAGGTATCATTTTACACATGTAATTATGTACTGAGTGTGCTTATTAAGAGATGCGATGCACAGTTATTGTTATTTATGTATTGCGCCATTCATACAGAATGCAAACTTATGTATGAAGCTTGAAACGGTTTATTTGTACTCTTGAAGTGTTTGAGATTGCAGGTTGTAATGCTTGAAAGTGTCAGAAAAATAGAATGTTTCTGTTGAAAAATAAACTACATGCCTTTTTAAAGATGCCGGCTTCTATTTGAATGACCACAAATCGAGCACTCAGATCCAAACTCTGCATTACCTCCATCAAAAAATAAAACTAAAAAAGGCGATTCAACTAAAAAAAAAAAAAAAAAGCGGAACTAATTTCCTACAATCAAATCAAATCTAGATCATCTGTGTAAATATGAAGTTTGACACACTTAATTTGATTGCATGTGACAAATTAACAGTGTTATTAAGCTGGAGCTCCATTTTCTTTTTCAGTGTATCTGCAGAGCCTAACATGGTTTGAAAAAAGTATTTACTTTTACAGCTTTCCCACATTTTCTCACATTTTCTCACATTCACAAACTTGTAGTGTATTTTACTTGTATTTATTTGTAAGGCTTTGTAAAAAAAACAAAACACTAAAAAGCACATAATTATGCAGTTGAAAGAAAAGAAAAATTCACACAAAAAAAATTTCAAGTGGGATTTTCTTTTCAGCTTTGCTACAATAAGGAGCTGAATTTACCATTAGAAATCACATAATTAGTTTGTAAGAATTCACCACTCTGGGATTTAATCATACATTTGCTGACCTACTTTGTCCCGCCTAACAAGCTAGAAAAGGAGAGACGTGATATTAGAAGTTGCCAGAAAGCTCATGTTAACTTTGGGGAAAGTGTATATGCTCACAGGTTTAAAGGGACGATTGGCCCAGTAGTAGTAATTAATAGTTTTACATTCAATAAATGTGGAGACTAAAGAGATAACTGAAAGGAAGCCATAAAAATACTCTATATGCGATAAGCCACGAAGAAGACGCATAAAGAATTTGAATTAATATGAGTTACAACAACATTTAATTTCCCTTTGAAATTAAATTAAATGTTTCCCAAATATTTTTTGAACAAAAAGGAGAAAAGGATAAGACCAAAATGTAACTTTTGTTGCATGTATGACACAAACCTAAGCTTTTCTTCAACAGAGACAAGAGGTGTGTTTCACCTGTGGTGGTGCTGCAACAAGAACCACCGAAGGAAACGACAGAAAACCTCTGAAGAAGAACTGAGCGCAGTGTTCTTCATCATGAAATGCAAACAAAATGGAGAAGCGTGACCAGCGCCATAGAGAGAGAGACACTGGCGTCATATTTTAGCGGTTGTACTTTTGTCGTTGGTAAGAGACTACGAGCTATTTCTCCTTTGTTTTGTCTATTTTGCATCCCCTCCTCTCATCATGCTAGCTAATCCCCAGCGCCATCTTTAGGGAGTCGAAAAACTTTTATTGAGCAAATACAAGCATCCTACAAGAGACCACAGACAAAAAGTGAACGAAAGCCTTCTTCATTCTTTTGCAGAGATTTCAGATTCTTCTAGAGTCATGGATATCTGGCAGTGGCTGCTTGTGATGTTTTAGCCAACAGGATACTAATCACATCAGACTCTGGATGGAAAATCTCAGGAGTTTACATTTTTTACACACAAAAATGTGAAGAATATGATTTGTATTTGTAGCCAACCTTCTCGAGGAAGGATGGATGTAAACCCACGATCACTGCAAGCACAGCTGCAAAGTTTTTAGGTGAATGTTTCTTTGAGATTTGCACATCTGCACATATATTTTTTTACAAACAGGAAAGGTCACATCACCAATTTGGTAGTATTTCAGATATTCAGAACAAAAAAAATTAATTATCTATATTGACTGATATGAAACTGTAATGTTGTGATGTTTTATTTCTCAGCCATTTATAGACCACAAATTCAGTGATGGTCTCATCTGATCTCAACGCTTTCTTTCACGTTTTCCTTGTGGCCGACTTGGTTTCCTCAAGCAGGAATTGTGTTCTTCTTCCCATATTTCCATAAAGGCCAGATTTGAGAAGTACACACCTAGTAGTTTTCTTTGTCTCCTACATTGAGACGTGGATCTCTGCAACTTTCTCTCTGACCTGTTTTCTTCGTTCATTGGTCTTTGTGATGCTGTTATTGCTTTGTTAACAAACATCTGAGGCCTTTATGAGCAGCTGGAATTATATGGAGATTAAATGATACATAGGTGGACTCCATTTTATGTTTTGATGACCTCTGAAGGATAATCTGGATTTTATTTAAGGATAAGGATGTTTCAATGTTCAGACTTTTATCTAAAAAAACCCCCCATGTAATCCTGTTCTTGACAACTCATTAAACCTTTGAAAAAAATACTTGATGTAAATACTTTTGCAAGGCCCTGAAAACCTTTTGACCTTTTCATATTGCTGTCAGCTGCCAGACGCCGAAGTACCTGCCAACTGTGAAGGCCATAGTGCAACCTTAGACAGGAAAATGTTTAGCTTCTGATACTTTCCAGGTATGTAGCAGCAGCTAGCCAACAACAGATCTTCCCGTTTTGCATCACACCCAACTTATCTGTGTCTTACTGCAAGTCGTAATATTGACGGAAATCTCTCATTGTGGGGGCAGGGATCAGACTGATCATTTTACCACTATAAGATGAAGGCAATATGTTTAAATTTACCTCCCTAGCATTGTGTGAACTGGTAAATGTTGTGTCATCTGGCGCCTGATTTAATGGTGACACTATAGTCAGGGTTGGTGCAGAACGTCTGCCAATGTGGACTGTTCAAGTTGGCCAATTATTGGTCAAGATTGTGTGCAAAAGCAAGTAGTATGATCAGCGGGTCTTTGGTAGGTTGTACTTCTTGAGATGCCCGGCATGTTATACTATTCTCGACTTCTGGGTACAGAACATCATACAAAGTCAGCCAAGCCAATCAAAAAAGAACAAAAATTATTAAGTTGAATACTAATCCCCAAAAGACATCGAAAGACTAGTGAAAGTGATGTGTTGATCTTCAAAGTAGGGCTGAAATGATTCCTCGAATGATTCGAGTACCTCAACTATTAAAATTAAAATTTACCTGCGTTGAAGCGTCGTTAAATTATATTTTATTATTTAATGCACCGTGTTCCAGACGGGCCCTTATTGGTGTTGCGCTCTCACTTCCGCCTGATGTCTGTGTTCCTAAGAACTGATAGTTCCCTCCAGAGTTCGCTTTCAAGGGAAAGAGCTAAGTTGACCTGTGTGTTAGATAGAGCCTGCCGCCTGTTTTATTGTTTTTCTTTTCTGACTTCTGTTTTCCAGAAGGCCTCCTAGAGCAGAGAGAGGGCAGAACGCTCTGTGAACGACTCGGAGGAGTAGTTTTGCTGAGTCTTCTTCTGCAGAAGCTTGGTCATAAAATTCATATACGTTGTCTCTGGTTCTTTTAATGAAGGCTCAAAAGGAAAAATACCTTTCAGCAGTGCAACATTTTCACGGCTGTTAGCTACAGTGATCAGCATACATGTCCCATCAGTCACAGCAGGCTACTGCTTATTTACACTGGTTCTCACTTTGGCTGAGATAAATGAGGAACTTCACACCTTGTGATCTCACTCAGCAGGATAATAAGTGGGCTTAACCACCTCAACGTTGCTGACTATTCCTGTTCATCTGCAGGGGGTGGGGTCACATGTTACCATGACAATAAGAGTCAGTTGGTCCAACAAGTCAAGTGGTTCTGTTCCATGCGGTGCCGGGCTCAATGGAATAACTGCTGTGCTTTCCATTTGGAGGTAGCAGCTTTGTAGAAAGTGACCCAAGTGAAGATGATGATGATGATGATGATAGTTCAGATACCGGATATGGGCTCTATTAGATGTGACTCATTCATCTATCAAATGGAGATTATAAAAAATTAAACTGTTAATTTTCTTGGTGATGGATAAAAGCTGACCTAGTTTTGTTGTAAATGTCATATTTCTTAAAGTCGGGGGATGGGGGGTTCTGCAACAAAGGCACAAAAATTGAAGAAGTGAGTTTAAAATGGCTCATCTACAAAGCAAAAAGTGAAGTTATGATGAACATAAAAAGTACTTCCTCTGCTGTTTCAATAGGTTTCACACAAAAATGGAAGGATTCTAAAATTAGTTAAATCTCACTGCACAAGTTAAAAAGGAGCCCAGAATTGCTCATCCTGTCATTACCTTACACAAAGATGAAGCCAAAATGGAAACACTGCTAGATATGTTTTTGTACATGTCTAATGTTCAAAAGCATTAGATATGTACGAAATATGACAAACGTATCGTGGATGTAGATTCTTTTCAACTTCTTGTTCCTAATTTGCCCACAACATCCAGGCTATTGTTTTGTCACTCTGTGCAGTTGAGTCCAATTTGATCCTAGTTGACCAGAAACACTCACTGACCACGTTAAGGTCCATCTTACTGGTACTGGGTCGAACCCACTTTTGCCCTTCAGAACAGCCTTAATTTTGAGCCCTAAAAGGTGTCAGAAACATTCTTTCGTCCACATTGAGAAGGTGGCATCACACAGCTGCTGCAGACTGCATGTCAGCGATGAGCATCTCCTGGACAGAGACTTGAAAATGACGGGAGAACAGAGAACTTATTGTCATTTTTAAGAAAGCAATTCTGAGTTAGAGAGTCTGTCCAGAATCCACAACCCTCAGCATTACACCACCACCACCAGCAGCAGCAGCAGCAGGTCGGACAAAACCCTGAAGGCACATTGCCTTCATATTCTAACCAAAAGCTACAGTGTTATTTGTTGGAGGTTTTGTGTTTTTCTTTTTCTTTTCCCAATCAAATTCTGACCTTCTCATCTGATGCCAAAACTGAAATCAACATTTGTTCAATCACAGACAGTTGAATTTAGTGAATCTTTTTTGTTCTCAGCTGACCACTGTGGTCTTCTGCTGTTGTAGCTTCTTTGCTCCAAGTATCAGTGGGATGGTCGTCCAGAGATGGTGTCCTGCCTACTTTTAGTGGTTATTTACTGCTTTTCTGTCATTTTTGCCCATCCTCCTCTGAAATCAACAAGGACTTTTCTCCCACACAGCCACCGCTCACGAAATATTTTCTACTCTCTGTAAATCTGAGAGACGGTTGCATGTGAAGCTCCCAGCAGATCAGTGTAGTTTCTGAAATACCCAGTTGCCCGCCTGACACTTAAACCATGCAACATTCAGAGTCTCTTATTCCTCTTTCTTCCTCATTCTGATGCTTGATTTAAACTTTAAACTCCCATAATTAAGTCATCTTAACTGTGGGTGGATGCTTAAATGCACTGAGTTGCTACCATAAAATAGTTTGTCTCAGCAAGCAATTAAACAGATCTACTTAAAAATATACCTGGAAGAATTAATTTAAACAAAATCCTTAAATCAAAGTCAAATATGTACTAGACATACAAGCAATCAAAATTACGTAAAAGTAAAATCTTAGCTGCTATCATGTCACATTAAATCAGAATAAAAAAGTAATAAAATATTGCCTTTCTTGTTTCGGTCTTTGGTAATTATATTTAGTTGATTTATTTTAGTCTTGGTTGCTTGCTGAAGAAGTTCAAACTCAACTGAGACAAAAAAAATGACCTTCACACATGAACACACAAAAAAACAAAAACAATTTTAAACTATATACGTTACATTTTACTAGTAAAAACCTCTAAGTCAAATCACAAACAGTCAATCATCAACAGGATGACTTGCTCCAGGCTTGAAGGAAAGATGCAGCCACCAGAGATCAATCAGTGAAGCAAACCCTCCATGTCACACATGCAAGTCCTATTAGCAAAAGATTTCCTTCCAGGGACACACAGAAACATTGGTAATTATAGGTTTGAGTCACAGTAGACCAAAAATCACCCCATTCCAAGTCGATGAAACTATTTTCCTACGATATTCTTCGAAGGAAATTTCTTCAGTGTTTGATTCTTTACTTGAGGCAACTTTTCTGAACGTTAATATGGACAATGTTCTCAAAAACACTGAAGGTGTGCAGCGCTGAAAGGAAGCGAGGTTTACCGTCTTATTCCAGTCTGATTACCAAGAATGTTGCACAGAGTTCACAGGGGTCTGACATAAGAGTCGGCATTGTCTGAATGCTGCAGGTCTTAGAAAGTCACGGAGGTAAATTTGCTCACAGAACGGAAGCAGGATAAATATTTTAACGTTTGCCCTGGTGACTGGAAGAAAACTTGTGACCCGAACCTGAATGGCTTCAGTCTGCAGGAAGACGGATCAGAAAGAAAAGGTACAGTCAGCTGGATTGAGTCTGAGTGGGATGTAAACACACCAGAGCAGCTCTGCTCTGGACTGTCGCTGGATTTTGGCAGATTTTCTGAGGACGGGAGGGGCTAGCAGTGATCCCACATTCCTGAATCGACCTGGATTAAATACAATAAATACATAAATTATAATAAATTAATAAATATGCTACCTCCAGTTCTTCCTGGAGGTATTTTGAGAAATCGGAAACGTGATAATGACCTCATTCAGGGAGGATAATATAATTCAAAGTTATACATCATTTATCCTTACGTTGATTTTGTTTGCAAATCTAAAACATGTGTTTTGTATTGTAAACGTTCTTTACTTCTATACCAGGGGTCCCCAATAACTTTTCCCATCTCTGGTGGGGGGCCGGAGTCAGTTTGTAACAGAAAAAGTGTGACAATTGCCTAAATGTAAAAAAATTTTATTTTCTAGAAAGCGCAATCAAATAACCCTCTCTGGGTACTTCACAGACAAAATCCAGGAAATAACACTATTTATGAAATAAATACTGTATTTTCCAGACTATAAGCCGCACCCCAAGAGTTTAAAAACAAAAACCAGTAAACATACGCATATAAGCCGCAGATATCTCTGCCGCTCCAGGTTTTCCACAGCGATGTAGCAGCAGCAGCAGAGGGGGGCGGACACCCAAAATTTGAGTAATAACAGGTCAATTGAATATCACATTTATTACCGTTGAAAAAGAAAAAGTTGCTAAGTTTAGATTTAACTGAGCTGTTTATGAGGGCGCATGAGTTTGAAGAGAAAAATCTCCTTACTGCCTGCTACTAGCATGTGCTAAATGAAAATGGGCTTCTTCTTCTTCTTGTTCTTCTTTAGATTTCAACAGCAGCTTGCATCCATTATTGTTGCACTACTGCCATCTACTGGATCCTAATATCTATGCCTCAAATTCTCATAATGATCCCAGTATTATGTAAAAAAAACCCGAAAAATATTATATTTCCCCTCAGTGCTATTTAGCTGATCAACAACATTCTCAAATTTCAATTCCCTATTAAAACCTAATTCCGTTTTAATGGGCACTTTCTTCTTTTGTTTACAATTTTGACTTCCAATGATTCACTTTCTGCTAAAGAGCCCCCTGGTGGTTGAAGAAAAGACAAAAGGTTCAAAGCTTAGGAAAAATGTAGCAGCTTATTGTCTGGAAAATACCGTATATGAAAAAAAATCGAAATGATCTCCGGTATAATTGAGGGGGCCGTAGTTTGGGGACCACTGTCCTATGCCCTTACTCTGCTTTTTTTACTAACTTAGCAGAAGTGTTCCCACCTGGTCACTTATGAAGCCAATTTATTGAATTTAATATCAAAAACAAATGTACACACATTTCAGATCTTTAATAGTAAAAACTTAAAAAGCATGCTCCCTTTTACTTCCAAATTCTGCTGGTCTGGTACATAAAATTACTCAGTGCAACAAAATAAAATTATAAAAAGTTTAAAGGGTGTGGATATTTTTGGACTACTTCCAGTACTTATGTAGTTTAAGCAAAATAAAAACATTCATAAAAATGTGTGAAAGGTCAAAGAAATGATCCCCATCTCCTGTCCAAGAACCAAGAACTTTGCTCTAGTTGCAGGTCAGCATATTGGGACACGACCAAACGGGCAGGAAAACAGCCCATCCTACCCAATATACCAAGTCTGTAACTGTTGTTCCAGGTAACAACACTTAGTGTGAGGAAGCTAGAAAAAGTATCATTTTCCATTATTAATTTCTGAAGTCACCATAACTAGAAACAATGACAGGAAAAGGGTTTCTGTCTGCTGACACATCATTCAACAACCCTCCCTACTCCCAGCTCTCTGCCTCCCTTCCGACATGCAGACCTGCCTCTCTCTGGCAAACACTCCTAACAGGTCAGGGAAGTAAAATATCAAAAAGTCTCTAATAAACTCAAATAACTGTGGAATCAAAAAGCTCTGTTAAATACAAACAGTATCTGAGAAAATAACAGTTTTGGAACAGTTTGTTCCTTTGCTTAATGTTATACTTCGAAGACTCTAAGATCATTAAAGGGAATGATCTTAGAGTCAAAAACTATTATTACTCCAATCAGTGTTTTTTTGTTCTTGTGTTTCGACTTAAAAGTTATTTCAATGTTCAGGTCGCTGAAAGTGTCAGAGGTCAGTATGAAGCCAATTTAAAATACCAGAACCTTTTAAAACCTTTTTCTTTTTCGGTGGTGTGTTGGTCTAACTTCTGACCTATAAGACATTCCTGAATTCATCTGACTTTCACCAAACACACGACGTAAAACCCCTTCAAGTAGAACTATTAGTTTGGTATAAACCCTCCGGCGCTTCTGTCCAATGCATAGCAACTTGCACATGGTCAGGACAGCTGCACGGACGGCTTCCTTAAGTTATTAAACATCCCAGTTTTGTATTTATTAGAAAAAGGAACTACATTTGTGTGCTGGATTAATTATTTCAAAAAAGGAACTTATTTATCACCTCTTTTTGGTTGGTAGATTTCCTCCCTAAAAGAAACCCATAATATAATTAACAAACACAATAAAGAAGAAAGAACTTGACATGATAAAGCTGTGGTGTGACCATAATGACCCTGCTACATTTTACCCAAGTCATGAAGTTACATATTACTACAAAAAAAAAAAACAAATACTAAGAAAATGTTAGTAAACTTCTGAATTTGAAGGAAGTTGTTTCTAAAATATCCTCAGAAAAAATCCTTTTGTCATTAATGAATAATTTTGCTTATTCTAACAATAAACAGGAAATGTTTAATCTGATTTAATCCCAGACACTAAGAATGAAAGGTTGTGTCTTTTATATAATTGTGTATGTAAATATCTACTTTCAACTGAGTCTAACTCAACCGTTTTCAGTTAAACCATTTCCCTCTCCTGCCAGCAACGTTTGAATGTTTAATGATTTAGCCAAAGTGTGACGCTAGTTTGTGTTTGTTTCTTCTGCTTCATAAACTTTGTGTTTTGCTAATAACGTAAAATTTAATGAGCAGTGTTTCAGCTGCTCTCGGTAAAACAGACCAAAGAACAACAGATTTTTATTCTCTTTGAACAAACTATTTAAAGAGAACCGATCCAAACGCAATGACTGACAGCCTACAAGAATACAGTAAGGCTCTGACAAGAAAACACAGAGAGAGAAACAGAACCAGGAGAAGAGTGATTACAGATAAACAAGAACCAGGTGTAAAAGGACCAAAGTATTGGACTCAGCAAACCATGAGAAAATACAATAGGAGCCCAGAAAAGTAACATTTTGCCAAAAGATAAAAATGAAATCACAAACCCCTCTGAATCAACAACAGATAGTGGAATAAACATAATGGACTTTTTTTTATATAAAAACAAACAAGTACTGACATTTATCAAATAAACTGAATGTTTGGTTTATCCCCACCTTTTCTATCTCTGGATATTTGATAGAGATAAGCCGTGTGACGGAGGCCACACGGCCTGCTCAGCAAAAGTATTTTCAAAAGGTCCATGTTAGAATCCAAATTGAGAGGGTTTTCACTGTGTCATCACTGAGTTTGGTCAGATATGTTGCTTCACTCTCATAGATGCTGCGTTGCGACAGTCAGTTCTTGGCAACGTTGTCAGTCAGTTCTTGGTAAGTGCTGATGAAATTGAGAACTGAACAGAGTTGCATGTTCCACTTGCTATGCCACCTGTTGCATCCTAATTCAGTTTGTCAGAAAACCTCAAAAGAGCCCATTTCATATTTTATAGCACTTTGACATTGATAATTAACATCTGATAAGTGATAAGTGACCCCTTGTGCCAAAAATAAATTATTATTATGGCAGCCTTCAGGTAGGTGTAGTTCCTGCTCCAGTTCTGACCAGCATTTCTGCTCCGATGCTCCTGGTTGAGCATCAGCGCGTCTTTTCTTTACCTTGGTAGCAGAATAGCCGATGCATTGTGATGTATTGATGATGATGGACCCAAATGCAGAACGGCAGAGGCCTTAAGTAGACGATGAGTATTTTAATGAAAAGACGAAGGACAAAACTGAACCAAATCACGGGGAACCCAGGGAGCCAAAACAGAGCAAGAAAACAGAGATTCAGAAGAAAAGAACAACAGGGAGGAAACATGGAGACGAATACAAAACGTGAGGAGTGAGAGCAGAAAACTTCCACATTACTTTGTATATTTGTCCATTATTACACCAGATGTTTTGATCAGTTACTCTGTATTGGAGCCTTTATGTGAAACACTATTTTCTTGAACAGCCTACCCACCTCTAGTCGTCATCCACATTTTGAAGTTAATTCCTGTTTCTGGGATTCACAGCTCTGAAGGCTCCTAATGAAGGGAATAATAAAATTATCTCCTATGAAAAAAAAAATCAGTGAACACGTCAATCGTGATCTATTTATATTTCACACTCTTAAGCTTTTTTTTCTTTTTTTTTTTTTTACATTTTCTATCTCTAAATTCTGATTACATTCTGTTTTTTCACCTTTATCAATGTTTGGGCCAATTTACGCCGAATAATCCGTCCTGATGCTGTGAAGCTGAGCGGCCCGCCTGAGGCCTGAGGCCTGAGGCCAGTGCGACGGTTGTGTCACCTCTTGCCTCCATGGCCAAAGCGCGGCGACCTTTCTAATAGCTGGACAAATATCTTCCGTATATTGTTACACCAGGTCATCACCTTTTCCACAGTGGAATTAGCAGGCCAGTTCCTGCCAAAAATGCACTGCAGCCAGACAGACCGACTGAAGGAAGAAGGGAAACCCAAGAATTTCCTCTGACATTCAAGAGGTCAAACCATTAAAACAGAAGGCTGTTTCCTGGTTGGTTTAAGGACTCATGCTCAGATGACCCCTGGTTGTGCTTAAAAACCAGAGTCACCGACGTTTACGCCTGACGTTGGCTGCCATGCTGAGTAGTTTCTCACTGCGTATCGGTTGCCCTGCCCTCCTGTCCGTCCAGCAGACTGTTGGCAGGTGAAACCCCTGCGGCGCGTCGTGGGACTCGGCGAGCCTCTCGGATGTCTGCTTTGAGTTCATTCAGCCTTTTTCCTGCTGTCCTGAAGGGAACAAGGGGCTTCTCTTCTGCTGACTGCGTGCTGACTGGGACGCAGACGGGGAGAACGTTTCGAAAAGCAGTCTGCAGGCATCCCACAAGGCAGTACGCGTTCACCCCGAGTTTCATTTCATCCCCCCCACCCTGCTGCACGTTTACCCCCCTCTTGCCTCCCATGCGCAGTTGTTTGTTGGCCCTGTGTGATCAGGCCTCATTCTGGGGGGGGGGGGGGGGGGGGGGGGGGGGGGGGGGGGGGGGGGGGGGGGGGCGGGGGGGGGGGGGGGGGGGGGGGGG
>CAEGAF010160740.1:0-29115 GCA_903067075.1 Micropoecilia bifurca
ATAGATAGAGAGAGGGAGAGAGAGAGAGAGAGAGAGAGATAAAAAGGAGTACAGTGCAGTGACATAATAAAGGAAACTAAAGGTAACTTATTAAAATAAATCATTTTAAAGTTAATATTAAAGACAACTCTACATAGGTTTGATTTTTAACCTGGATTTAAAGGATCTCAGTGTTTCGGCTGTTTTGCCGTTTTCTGGAAGTTTGTTCTAGATTTGTGGCAAGTAGAAACTGAGTGCTGCTTCTCCATGTTTGGTCCTTGTTCTGGGGAAGCAGAGATCAGAACCAGAAGAGCTGAAGGTTCTGGAAGGTTGATTCAACAGCAGCAGATCTTTAATGTATTGTGGTGCTAAGCCTTTTAGTCAGTTGTAAACTAATACAAATATTTTAAAGTCTGTTCTCTGAGCTACTGGGAGCCAGAGTAGGGACTGTAGAATTGGAGTGATGTGCTCTGGCTTCCTGGTTTTAGTGAGAACGCCAGCAGCAGCGATCTGGGTCAGCCGCAGCTGCAGGTTTGGGTTTTTTTTTATGCTGACCTGTGAGGATGCTGTTGCAGTAATCAATGAGACTAAATATAAAGGTGTGGATGAGTTTCTCTAGATTCTACTTTCTCTTACTGGGACACTAGTCCCCTAATCCTGGATATGTTCCTCAGGTGACAAAAACTGATTTTGAAACTGCCTCTATGTGGTACTGAAGGTTCAGGTCAGAGTCCATCACCTCTCTAGTTTCCAGCTATAGCTGTGCATTGACTCTAGATCCTTCCTCTTCGTGCCCAAAGATAAGAGTTTTGTTTATATTCATCTGAAGAAACTAATGACACATCAGTGCATCTGCGTATCGACTGCATAATTAATCTCGTCTGGTGTAATCTGAGCTAGAGGGAGCATGTAGATATATAAATAATGACCTGAAAGAAACAAAAAAATAACAGAAAAGTAAAAAAAAAAAAAAAAGGTTTCCATAATCTGTTTTTGACAAATGTAGTGACTTTCAAGATTTCTACTGTTATGATTTAGTTTTCCATTCAGAAAAAAACAATTACTGATCTTGCAAAGGTTGATGAACAAAAGCATCTTTAATAAATACAGGATAGATCACTACTGACATTTTATTTAGCTTTTAAGTGAACAGGTTGAAAATACGTCTCAGATTGTCCTCCATGATGCATTTACTGCATGACAGTAAACAACTTTGTTTTTCAGTTTTTCAATCCTTTCTAATCATTTTGTCTGACTAGATGAAAGATGAATCTTTTCTTTAAAGGAAACATTTCTATAAAGGAGCAGAGACAAAGCATTGCTCATATAAACAAACTCATCTAAAATCCTCACCTCATCTAAAATCCTCACCTTTGACTCATTTCCAAGCAATGCTTTGTAAATGAGTCAAAGCATTGCTCATATAAACAAACTCATCTAAAATCCTCACGTTTTTTTTTTTTTTTTTAAATCATGACGAGATTAAATCAAGATTCCACTTTGAATGTTTTCTACATTTCATCCTTGCCGTCACAATGATCAGTTCAGGAAAGTATTCAAGATTTCATGATTTCAATAATTGATGGGACAAATAGATTTTTTTTATCTATGAATCTAGATAGTTAAACAGAAAATATATATACGTATATTGTAAGAAGTGAAAATATCGGTCAGTGGAGCCACTATGTGTTCAAGAAATACAGACTTAAAACAAGCTTATTTTTCCTGACAAAAAGTTAAGCTTTAAGTTATTTTTGTCTTATTTCAAGACTAAGAACTTAAGTAAGTAAACATACAATTTTGTATTTTTGCTGTGCAAAACCTTGAGCTACCTTACCTGGTCTGGTAAAATTAGGGATAAGGTCAGGCAGAAAATCTAGAAAACATTTCTGCAGCCATAAATCTCAGTCCTACCTGAGCAGGAAGCTAAAGTATCATCAAATCCCGTCCTTCAGTTAAAGTCAGTGTCTTGGTGAAGAACATCCAGCGGTTCTCTTCATCGCATCCGAGCCTCAGCATCTCACACACAGCGATGCTCCAGCGCCGTTTGTCTCAGAAGCCACAGTCTGTTCCTGTGAGCCGGTCGGCTCTGCGGCTGGACCGGGCCAATTAGTCAGTGTTACTTATCAACACCAGCAAAGACCATTAACTACTCCCAGCTGCTTATGCTAATCTAATCAGCCCTCTAAACCTTTCTGATTGAGTTTAGGGGGAAGACGGCTTACTGTGGCAGCCAGGAGGAAGAGGAGATGAGAATGAAATATACAGACATTTAGCTCAAGACCCATTTTTTAAGATGCGTTTGAAGATTTTAAATGGCATAACAAACATCATTTTAATCTTACTTGGTGATATGATTTTCAAAAACATTGATTTTTTTTTCTGTGATTATTACTGATTATTTACTCTTGAGAATTTTCCTTGAACGGATCTCGATTCTCTTCATAAAGATGATTTTTCTTCTTGCTGAAAGGTAATAGCAATGCAAAACCAACATTTATAGCAAGTTTGGGAAAAATGTTTTAATGCCAATGTCTTGCAAAGAACAAGCATTAGGACTATAACTCTTTTTTTTGGTCATTTTTTTAGACAGAATATGAGAACTTGTACAGAATAAAGGACCAGGTATTTTACAGAAGTTATTGAAAGCCAACAAAAATAGCTTCACATCCTACATTTTTTTTTGTCAAAAAAGGGAAAAAGAAAATAAAAAAGCCACTTTTTTGCCATAAAATATCAGTTTTGGCAAAAAAAAAATCCAACTTTAGCAAGGTGTTTTTTTTGCAAGACAAAATAGATTTTGATGGCTAATAAGGCAATATTAGCCATCACAATATTCTAGAGTACGATGTTTTTTTTTCTGTTTGTGTTTTTTAAAGAACAGGATGCGTCTGAGCCAAACGGTATCATGCGAGGTCACCGTTAAGCTGAACAGGAAGGCCGCCATTAATCAAAGTAAAGGTTCCTCCTCTCCCTGTAACCGACGCAGACTTTGTGTTTTCTCGTTTAAACGTCCCGTTTCCACGAACCGTGGGGACCCGCCTCAGGGCCAGTTGACCCGTCTGCGCCCCCCCAGGCCCCGTTTCTGACAGACGTGGGCCACCCTTCAACCGGATCCCATTAAGAGGAACATAAGATGGTGATTGGATGAGGCTTTGGGATGACATGTTCTCCTTGATTAGCTAATTCCATTCTCACAACCGTCTCAATCCTGTTAGTGTGGGCAGGGTTAGGGCTGCCACGCTGTTCGCCCGGAGAACTGAATTTCACCCGCGATAAGCTGCGTCTCCACCGGGTGCCAGGGCTCGTTGGACCCCTCAACGGCTTCTAGGGGAAAGGAAAGAAATAAGTAAATGGGCTTCAAAGTCAGGCTCTCGTGTGTTTTCTTCTCGGCGTATAATACGACTGATTCTGCCATCGATACATGAAAAGTTTATTTTTTCTTTTTTTTTTGTTTTACTGAAAATATTTAGTTTGATCAAGTTCATGGTTTCCTTTTTGTTTTTTTAATACAACGCATGCAGTCAACGTAGAAATGTAAATTTGAGGCATTCAGTGATTTTCCTGAATAGTTTTTCTTTTTCAGTTAGCAATTATGTTTTCAAAGTAGAACTGGGAAGACTTATACAAGAGCCATATTTGTTTGTATACGGTTTAAAATCTTCTGACTGGAAATAATGGTAATAAACTATTTCCAGTGATCCAGCCAGCATGTCTCTTTAATCTCATGGAGTTAAGGATTAGGGTTATGGTAAAGAAAATTTCCAACCAGACACACTGTTCAGGTTGGATCATCAATGTCACTGAAAGCATTAATATTAGCAGTTATAATTGTTCATTTAAGTGAAGGATGCAGATAATTTCATCTTCCTACTTTTCTGATAAAAACAAATGAATTATTTTATTCCAAAGTGAAATTTGTATTTTGTGAGAAGTGGCTAACAAATCTTTTTGGCTGCATGAAAATCAAAATCTGCCATTGGCAAAACTAATTTTGGGTGTCATTTTTTTGTATTATTATTTAAACAAATATTAGTCTGAAAAGTGTGTCCCTTAAATCCATCAGTTGTGGCCTTGACAGTTTAGGTCTAAATATTTTGCAACCTCTTTCCATCTTCCCCGTGTCTCTGCTGTAAATAAGCATCTCTGATGATAATGTTGCTACCGCTGTGTTTCACTGTGGTATCAATATTTTAACCCTGATAAGAATAAATTCTGGGTTGAACCAAGCCTCATTTCCACGTCTTTTGATTATTAAAAAAAATAAGACGTAAAACTTTTACTCCCACCTTGCATTTCAGTTCCAACTTTTGTCGCGTTGCATCCTACAAGACACCGATAAAATACGTTGACAAAGTGACAAAATGTGTAAGGTAGACGCACTTTATTCCTAAAACAGAAGCTGCACCATCAGTAGCGGCACACAGGTATATGTACACATATTCACACACAATTACCTAAATCTGTTATATAAAATATATAATCTGACAATGTACCTTTAATTCCTCTTCAGAGCTCATCGAGTTACTGTGCGAGAGAGACAGACAGACAGAGAGGCAAGTCTCATCCACTCACTGTGTGGGACACGGGGGGAAAAAAATGCCCAGGCCAGTTTTTAACTTCATTTTTACAGCATGGCAATAAAAAGGTCTGCATCCCCCTTTTGAAAAAATATGATTCTAAAAGCAATCTACAGCAAATTCACTGTAACAGGGCTCTCTCTCTCTGTCCAATTGAGAAAAAAAAAATTACACTTCTTAAACCAATTCCTTTACAGCGAGATGTACACACCCTCTAGGATTTGTAATATATAAAAGATATTAGGCATTAAAAATTCCACATTTAAAAACTTACAATAAATAATATATGCAGGCATTTTATTAAGATAAAATTTCTTAGATTGCAATCTACTGTCATTAAAAAGACGTTTTTTTTGTGTGTTTTTTTTCTTTTCCTCCTTTACGAAACGTCCCTCGATCATCCAAAATGCTAAAAATGGATTCTTGGCATTTGATTGATTGGGGGCGGGACTTTTCCAGGTCAGTGTGTGAAGAAAGACGAACACTGTGAGGAAGGGGAGGAGGAAGAAGAAGAAGAAGAAGAGAGCGCCTTTGCCACGTTTGCTCCTGACAGGAGTGTGACGAGTGCAAAGGGGAAAAAAAATAAAAAAATCCAGAGTTTGTCTTCGCGATTCGTTGGATCAGCAGTTTGATCTCATTAAGACTTTCAGAGCATGTTCATGATGAAGTTGTAGATTTGTGTGAGCACCACGAAGTGAACGGGCAGACAGGAGCGCCGGTCCTGGGTGGCAGGGTTACAGGTCAGCCAGGAGAGGGCGTTGTACTGCTCCAGGACAAATCTAAAAAAATAAAGAAAAATGACAAAAGAACATGTAAATATTGAGGAGTGACTGATCTCATGGCTCCTCTTTAGAGACTGTTTAGGTTTGGTTTCCTACCTGAGCACGTCGGAGGTGTGGTTAGAGTCCAGAGGGTGGGAGTGTTTACTGTGCAGGAGCTCGTCTGATTGGACAGAAGACACATGCAGGTGCAGAGACGCCTGGGAAAATAATGCAAACCAACTGAGTCATTCATATCTTCTTACATATAAAAGGATCAAAGGTCACATCACCTGAACTTATGTTTAAAAAAATATTTATTTAGAGTAATCGATGATTCAATTATCAAAATAATTGTCAACTAAATTAGTAACAGAATAATCCTTAAGCATACAGATTAAAAAAGGCCATTTGCTGAATCGATAAGTCAAAATTTTACAAATATATACATTTTGCATTTATGATAAAAAACCTACACAATATTTTTATTCAAATTAGCAATTGATTTTCTTATTTGCATCTTAATGCGTTTTGAATATTGTGATAAAAGAAAAAAAAAGGTTAAATAATAATGTACAAATTGTGCCAGTTTTTAAAAAAATGCGATTAATCGTCAAAATAATCGACAGAACAATCGATTTCTAAAATAACCACAAGCTGCAGTCCTAATTTGCACTGAAAAGACTAAAGTGAGCATCGGTACCTTGAGGAAGAGTGGACACTGATTCTGGGCTTCGGGACAGGCGGACCAGAACCAGTCGGGCAGCGGCCCCGCCTTCGCCGTGGAGATGAAGTAACCCAGAGCCATGGGCTGCTGCAGGATGCTGAGCGCCTCCTCATGGGACTCCATCCGGTCCGCACCCTGACCCTGACGGCACCAACACATTGACTCACACTGGGCTCAGAGTTTTACTGAACCATCAGGTTCAACACAGAGGCAGCGACTAAATACTGACCGTTTTCTACTGCAAAACACACAAAACGGTACCACATTAAAGTAACTATGGAAATGAGTCATTTTAGGCTTTTAAAATGGCCTGAATCACTTTTTTCCCCCAGTGTGAAATGACATCAATTACTTCAATTTGGGGGAAAAAAAAGAAAAACTCATCAGTAGCTGCTCAGTAACAATATGTTGACATAGTTCTGCTCTTGAGTACTTTTTTCAGAGTAGTTTCTGAGTAAAAACTGATTTAGGAACAGATAAAGGTCGTTATGTAGCTTCTGGAACAATCTTAGTCCTACGCACAATAGTAGAAAAACTGAATTTCCCATCTCAACCACTTCCCAGACATTATGAGATGTATGTAGATGTTGAGCTCTTGTGTTTTGGGGGAAAACACTCAAGAGTTCAGACTTGTCGACTCGGTCTTTTTGTAAAACGCCTCAAACAAAAAACGACATTCATTTCGGACTCGTCGTTCGGACCGACCTTGCCCGCCTCTCCGTGGTGGTAGTGGTGTCCCGGAGAGTGGACTGGCGAGGTCGTCGGGGAATTGGGCAGAATGTTGATGAGCTCTGGATCCATGTCGCTGCCAAACAAGTCAAACAGTCCCATCCCCTCGGATCCGTCTGCAAAAAACAGGAAGAGAGAAACCGTTTGACTCGTGGCGACGGAGACGATCTGATGGGACGGCCGGCGGCTCTCTGAGGGCGCAGGCCTACCGGGGTTGATGTGGTTGAAGCTGATGTCGATGGGCTCCGAGGTGTTGGTGTTGACCTGCACCATGGCCGACGTGGGGAACACCAGGATGTGCGTGCAGGACGTGTCCTGCGGCGTGCTCAGCTGCGACGTCTGCATGTTGAGGGTGGTGCTGCGACCGAACACCGAGCCGGTCGACACAGAGTCTGAAACGCCCGCCGATTTATATCCGTTTAAAAACAACGGAACTGAAGCACTTTTTTTTTTTTCTCCTTTTTATTAAATCTACCGAGGGAAGTTTAAGACTCATCGTCTCACCTGGCATGATCACAAACGACCCCTGTGGCTCCATGGCGACCAGACAGGCGCTCAGGATGCTGGGCGTGTCGGCAGCGGAGATGCCGCACATCCGACACGTTTCCTTCAGACGCTTGCTGAGAGACTGCAGGTTTGTCCGACTCAGCAGAATGCTCCAGTCTGAAACAGAGAGAGAAATAAATACAAGACCAAACTTTTACTTTCTAAATAATTTGTGTATAAGAAACCCAACTGTCATGTTGCTTGGTTCCAGCATGCAAGTTTGTTGTTTTGTATTGACGTTAGCTAATGACGCCCCATTATACATACTGGTAGTTGATTTTTAAATATGCATTTTTAGCCATGACTTTGTTAAATACACTAATAAAACCCCTGGTGGAAAATGTACAAATAAAAGAGAATTTAAGTTGGTAATTTGGACATGTTGATAATTACAAGCCCTTAAATTGAGATAAATACGTTTTATTTATAACTTCTACTAAATCGGGTTCGTCTTATTGAGAGCAAAGATCTCTTTTATAAGAGACTTGTAAACAGAGCAGCAACATAAATAACTGATTCAGCACAGATGAGGTCAATCTCATCAATTTAAAACACATTAACGAATTTTGAGTAACGAGATCTTGAATCTGAAGCTCAGTTACCGATTTATTCCAGGCGTTTGAAGATTAAAGACTTAATTCTGTCTTTCCCCCCCATTCAGTTCCTACACTGGAGATATGAAATTGCAAAGTATTCCATGGATTGAAGACGGCACCTTAAAGTTAAAAGATGAGTCAAATAGGAAGGAATAATACCAAACATGATTTTATATATAAACTCACAGCAGTAAATGAGGAGCTGAGGCACCAAACGAGCCGTTAAGTAGGAAACAGGGAGCTTTTCATAGAGTTATCTGCTCCCTAGAAGCTGATTAAAACAACATATTTCAACTGGGATATCGACTATTTGTTTACTACTTGTTTTTTTCATGTAACTCCTGATCTTTCAGTCTTTGAGGCGTCACAGAACATTTTGTTCAGTCTGGATTTAGAACAAGTAGCTGCTAAAGCTGCATTTGTGCTCCACCTAAATGTTCAATGGGACCAGGACATGACAGCCATTGGCATAAGAACAAAAAGTTGCAAATATCTCGTCTAAAACTATTTATGTAAAAACAGAATCTTAATGGGCCCAGGACAGAACTCAGAGACGCCTGGTTTTACTCCAGAGGAAGGGAACGCTGAAGAACTAGAGACTAGTTGAATAAAAGAAAGCAAAGCAAAAACAAAAGAGAAACTCACTACTGAATATATTTTAAAAAGCAATAGAGGGTCAAAAAGCACACGACTGCTAAATTGTCCCAGAAGTTAGTTATCACAATAAACGATAATATTGTCGTCTTTTGACACCACTTTAAAGTAAAATACTAAATGACAGAACTCATTCTCAAAGATCAGTAAACTTTAAATTCTAATGAACATTTAACATTGGAACTGAAAGATATTCTAAATATCGAAAATAAATAAACAAAAACAGCAGAAATAAGTCAAATGAATTGTGATGCGTCTGTAAACAAAATTGTCCTTCAAAAGAAAAAAGGGACCAATGGAGACCAAAGCACCAAACTATAAGACTTTTGTCATACAGTTTTGATAGAAAAGAGAGAAAAAAAAAACTAATGCATAACGCTAATGATATAAGTTGCATGAACAGATAATATTGATATCAGCCCAAACTTTCACATCGGTGCATCTATATCAAAACGCATCAGATCTTAGGTGTTTGTCTTTTCGGAGAACAGCGTACCTCTTAGCTCGCCGTGGCCCATCCTGCCGAGCCGTCCAATCACCACCCTCCACGGTAGTGATGTCACCTGGACCAGGCCGACACACCACTCCCACAGCTTCTGCAGGCCCACTCGTCTGGCTGAGCTCTTTTTCCTGCGAGCCCTGCGGTGAGACAACAAGCCGTTAGCATCGACTAATCTACCATCCCCACTGCGCCGAGATGTACAGTTAGTGTTTGCAGAGAGGGCGTGCGCACACACGCACGCGCGCACACGCACACCCCCACACACACACCCCCACACCCACACACACACCCACCCACACCCACACACACACACACACACACACACACACACACACACACACACACACACACACACACACACACACACACACACACACCTGTTGGGAACATCGATACTGATGATGCAGGACTCCAGCAGCTCGCCGTGCTGGTCGGTGCAGGACGCCAGCAGCCAGCGCTGGTCGTGGGACAAGCAGTAGCCGACAAAAAGCACGTTGTACTTCTGTGACGCCTCGCCGAACGTCTCCCCGAGCTCAGTCTGCTTGTCTTTCACCGGGGCCAAAATGAAGGACGGCGTGTACAGACGGAGACACTCCGGCCGCTGTGTGTGAAAAGCCTCGTTAGTTTCTAAATCAACCATAGAAGTCTCGCGTGGAGCCATCGGATCCTCTGGTTTTACCTCCGGGTTCTTGAGGGCCATGTCGAGAGCAAGGCCGGGCCCGAAGCCCGTCAAGGCCTTGAAGTTGGTGGAGTTCGGCAGCGGCCGGCGACACTGGGTGTACACGGAGAAGGCCAACGACTTGAGGTGCTGGCTGTAGATGTGGCGGTCGCCGCTGTGCACCGGCTGCAGCAGGTACTGGCAGGGAACAATCTGAAAGGAATTGGAAAAAACACAAATCTTAGGAACCGAGAACTGGTCCAAGATGAGAGACATTCCAAACCTTGAACACAATCAAGAGATTTATGTTGCATAAATTGTACGAGTTAATCATTGATGAAAAAGTGACGGCCTTCAACTTTTTATCTTATTGTGAAAATCGAGATTCATTCAGCAGTAAATTGCAACTAAGTACTGATTTACTGAAGCTCTGACTCTCAAAATATGCAGTGGAGAATGATTTTGTTAAAGTTTACATCTGTAAGGTTTCCTGTACCAACACATAAAAGGTCTAAAAGAGGGCAATGAAAAAAAGATTACAAATCTAAAAAACAAAAAACACTTTGATTCAATATGTTGCCAAACTGTTGGCAGATTTACTGACAAAAATCTTGTGACTGAATATTTTAGTCATTTATAATTTTTCACGCCCTAACTTTGACCAACCTTCAACTATTAGACATAAAACATTAATTTTGACCAGAATATTTCAGTCTTGGTTCCCAAACATTTTTTCCATCATCATAATTTCATGTCTTTGGTACTCAAAAACCTGAACATGAAAATTTTCAGTCCCTTTTTGCCAAATTTTTAAACCATCTGTGCTAAAGTTTCCCATGAATTTACAAGTCAACTGGTGAATCAAAACAAGCTCTAATAATCAACCCCCCAACACCATTTATAATTTCAGATTATATTATAAACCTTTAAATAATAAATTACTGACATGAGAAATATCAGCGCTAAATGCAAATCTATTTATTTTACTTGATGCTGTTGCACCAACACTGAAGCCATTAGCTCATATAGTCACATCTCTTGTGTGTTAGAATCCCCTCAGGCAGGTTGATGCAACTTTGTGTCACCGTTTAACAAGTGGAAGCATCACCTCAATTAGCCACCGTTAATTACTCCCCCAAACCCCCCCGCCTGTTCCGACGACGACGGCCGCACAGGAAAAGCGCCGTACCTGTACGGAGACGGCGTTTCTGATGTGAGCGGGCAGGAAGGGGAGCATCTCCATGAAGCAGCGCAGCAGGCCCAGAGTGTAAGTGCTGGAGTGGACCTCTTTGTCCGCGTTCTCGTAGCTGAAGGGGTCGACGATGTAGACCACGATGGCAGGAGGGTAAGAGACGGCATGGGACTCTCCGTCCGTCGGCTTGCCCACTTTGTCCCTCTCCATTGTGCTGCATGGACAGGAAAACAAAAACGACACTTGATGTTAAGATCCTCTGGTGTCAAAAAAAGAAGATTTATAATCATTTAAATATTTGAAAAGCACTAAATTGGTAAGTAAATTTGTCACAATAAGCAATTAATCGCAGGATAAATTACAATAAATTGTTTTTTTTGGATATGTAAAATTATTTCCATTTCCCATGTTAAGTGTTCTTTGCAAATTTTGAGATTCAGAACTTAGGCTGAACACATTAAATTGGATTAATTGTGATTAATCAATTATTTAAATAATTGTCAACTAATTTATTAAACGATTAATCATTAATTGGAAGACAGACTCAACCACAAAAAAGGTGACTGACCAATACCTTCAGAGCAGTAATCAAGTCAAAACTGTACAATACCTACAAACATTTACATTTAGGATATAAAAAAACCCTTTTGTAAACATGTTCTACCAAAAACTCCACAAATGGTGTCGTTTTAGCTTCATCTGGTTAAAATTCTGTAAAAGAAAAGTAATTTTTAAAAAACATTTCGTATTAAGCACCGTTCGCTGTCCAGTTATCACTCCATAAAAGAAAAAACATTCTTCCGTTTCATTTGATTAATCGACTGATCGCCAACTAAAACGATCGTTTGTTGCAGCCCCAATAGGAATCAGATAAAAATCGGACTGTAGAGAAACCTAGAGCTCAACTAGCCGTCAAATTCCAGCGCAGAACGTACCTCTCCTGCGTTTCCACGGAGACCTGAGGCTGGCTGGAGGCGCCGTCGCCCAGACCGCCAGTGCTTTGCGAGTTTGTCTGCTGCGGTCCGTTCTGAGTAGTGCTGCCCTGCAGGCCGGCCGACCCAAACGGCATGTAGGAGCCCGGCTTGCCCGAGGCCATCGCTCCGTTAGTTTGAGGGCCTGATGACGAAGACGAGGACGATGACGACGAAGGGGGAGGGGTGCTGTTGACCTGTGCAGGCTGGGAAGAGTTGGTGCTGGGAGTGTTGGTGCTCTGGAGTCCTGAGGAGGCGCTGGAGGAGGCGGAGGTCTGGGGGACGGGCTTGGTGGGATTACGCTGGGACAAGAGGGAGCTGTCCAATGGCAGCTCAGACAAGTTTGGAGCTGGGAACAAAAAACAAAACCTCCAGTTATTACTTTTATAAACTAAAGTGATGATAAATGTGGTAGTATTACTAAATTAGTTACCTAAATCATAGCGACACACTTGCGCAAAGAGTTTGAGCTTATGAAAGGCTTCGTTATTTGATTCCCTGGCAGCCATCTTGAGGAACCAGTCGCTGAGGGGCTGCTCCGTCATGCTCCGTCCTTCTGGGGAGCCGACGGTCAGGACCCCCTCTGGGTGGCTCTTACAGATGGGTTTGTGTTGCCCCAGCTGGCAGGCCTGGACGCAGACCGATAGAGGTTGCATTAAAGGAAATATTCGATTTTTTATGTCTAAAGAGTAAAAAAAAAATCCTACACATTTCTTTCCAAGATGAATTTTAAGTTTTCAGGAAGTGTAGATAATTTAAATTTGGCAACGTTTTTCGTTTTGGGACACGCCAACACAAAACAGTGACGCCTACTTCAAAATGTACAGATGTATCAGAGAAAACTGGAACGCTTTTGATGTTTTAAAATGAGGCAAATTAGCGTGAACGATAAAAATACTCTGATTTAAATGCTAAATGTTACTACAGTCTGAAATGTCCTAAAAACAGACAAAACAGGGGGAAAAAAACTAATTAAAAGGAAGAAATGAAAGAATAAACATCCAGAGAAAATTGGAATAAAATTTAAAGAAAAGTGAAACCATTTTGACTGAATGTAATCGATATGATGCGCACCTCATACATGACGCTCAGATCTTTGAAGAAGGTCTTGGCTCCACGGAGCAGCGTCTGGTTTTCGGGGCAGATGACGACGTATCCCACGTCCCTCTGGGAGCCGAAAGGGTCCAGCAGCAGCTTCTCCCAGTAGGGCAACCCGAAAGGAGACAGCACCACAAAATCGTACTCGTAACCGACCAGAAAGGTCGGGATGGGCAGAGGCTCAGGAGACTCGTCTGTACCTGTGTGGAAGCAGGAAAAACAAAATATATATTACTTGAAAATGGTTTCAAAACCACAATATTATCGTTTATTGCAGTCATTTCTAGAAGAACTTGGCATCTCTGTGAACACGTTGCGCATACCGTACGAGCCTCTCCCCGCCATTTTGTGGAACTGCTGCCAGGTGAGGGGTCCCTGAACGCCCCACGAGCGCACGCCCTTCTTCTGGATGGTGTCCTGTAGCGCCGGCTGCAGGGACAGCAGGACCCGCAGGACGTCCTGAGAGTACAGCTTACTCATGTCTGCAGCTACAGGAGGGAGACAGGGGAGGGGAAAAAACAAGGAGGTTTAAAGTTAAATTAAACAAGAGAAGAAGAAGAAAAAAAGAGGGAGAATCTAGGACAGGGCAACTAATTTTATCAATACATTGATTTTATGGTTTTTAAAGTTTAATATTTGAGAAAGGGAGGATTTTATTTCTTTCCATCAATAAACTTTGAATTTAAGTAAAAATTTAAGGGTTAGGTGGAGGTATGCATATATTTTAAACAAAAATATAGTCATAATGTTCTAAGAATACAGTAATACGAGAATAAAGTCAAGAGTAATACGAGAATGAGGCCCCATTACATTATTAAGTCTTAATATCAATATCCTGACTGTATTCAGGAGACTATTTATAGTTTTCTCATAAAATGAGAAAAATAGCTTTTTTCCTTTTGGTAAAATTACTTATTTTTATTCTGGTAATAATATGACTACAGTCTTGTAATTAAGCAAAAATTCTCTCCAATACACAGAAGTAATAGAAATAAGACTCTTTTTCAAAAATATTTTCAGTCATTTGTCGTTTTTTTCTAGAAAGGAGAGCAAAAAGAAAAAAAAATATTAAAATCAAATGCAAGATCCGGTATGAAAAAAAATTAAAAAATAAAAATGGAGATGTCCTTTTTAAGCCAAATGTCACCTGGCCTGGTAGAATGTAAAAAAACGATAAAATCAAACTCACATTTGCATTTTGGCCACTGGTGAAGGCTAGTGCTCTTCACCAGCGTTTCGTCCACTTTGCCTCCCGACATGTTGTCCATGAACTGCCGGCCGTGCTCCAGCGCCATGTAGCAGTCGTTGTAGCAGTCCCTCTCTTCCACTCTGAGGAAGGCGCTGGGGGCGGCGACGGCGCTGGGCTTGGGCCACTCCACGCCCGCCATGGGCGCCAGCGGGTTGGTGCACTGGTCCTGAAGCAGCAGGATCAGCTCATCTGGCGGCTTCTCCTTCAGACTGCCCCTCAGCTCCTCGAAGCGGCGCTCCGTGTCGCGGCCGGCGTCCGAGCCGCGCCCCACCACGTCCAGCTCGTCCTCCAGGAAGAGCCCCGCCGACTGGCCGAAGCGGCGGTTGGCCACGGCGCTGAAGCCGCAGGTGCACGGGTACTGGTCCTCGCCGTTGTCCTTGAGGTAGACGCCCACGTCGGCGCCACGGATGTTCATGTTGCAGACGCACACGCAGCAGCTGTCGAAGTTGCAGTCCTTGAAGAGGTTCATGACCGACTCGGAGAGGATGAGCGTGACGTAGAGGCTGTGGGCCTCCGGGATGGACGGCACGGTGGCCGGCTCCACGGAGCTGAGCGGCCGGCAGGTGGAGGGCGTGGACGCCGGCGAGTACAGGTCCGAGTTCTCGTACTTGAGCGAGCCCTGGACGCTGGAGGGCCCGCGCGGCGTGCGGGGGGTGCGCGGCGTGCGCGGGGTCGGCACGGAGAAGCGCGGCGTGGCCGGAGACGGCAGGATGCCCGGGCCGCTGTTGCTGGGCGGCGCGCTGCCGGGCAGGAATGGCGTGTTGGTCTGAGGGGTGAAGGGCTGGTTGTAGTCCGGCTCTACGCTGGGGACGTTACTGCCGACACACAGTCAGACGGTCAGAGAACATCACCCCCAGGACAAAACTCAAAAACTTTCACGCCGAGTTTTCAAACTTCTCCAGCACCACACTTTGGAGATTTAAACAAAACAAAACTTAATTCACTATTACATGATTTGATTTAGACTTCATGATAAATTTTACTTAATGTTTTGGTTTATATTTCTGTTTTCGGATGCTATTTTTTAAATTTGTACATTTTTGGTCTTTCACTTCCAGTGGGAAGTGTCCTTTAGAAAGCGAATGTTTGTCAGTGAGATTTCAAACTTCCATTATCATACCATTATCAAAATCATCTGGCAAAAATCATCAGTGTGACTGTTAATAATAATGTATGTTATATTTTAGTTTACCTTGTTGTGGAATGTAACATTTTTATGTTTTGAAATGTGTCTCTCACCAACACACACACACCAATACACCTGATTGCTTTGAGAACAAACAATAATCCCCAAATTTTAATTATATTGTTAAAAAAAATACAAGTTACAAAAAAGGTTCTAAAAATGTTCTCATTAGATTTTCTGTCATTTAGCAAACAGAAATAATCTTGGTAATTGTATCAAAACTAAAAAGGTGTAATCTGATTTAACGAGATGTGTTCGTCCTTTTATTAGGTGTATCAAAATATCCGTTTTCCACTGTAAATAACACTTTGTTACAAAACCAAACCTTGTAAAACAACAAAACAAATGAAATTCAAGTATTTGAGGATTTCAGGCGCCCATATGTACGCTGAGTGACAAACATTAGAGGCCCAGAACTTGAAAAACATGTTGGTTACGTTAGCGATCACTACCTGTCTTTGGTGAGGAGGCTGACAGTCGACACTGGAGGCATCAGCTCCATTTTCCCCATAGTCCAGCTCGGCGTGTACACGCAGTCCTCTGGCAGTTTGACAGGCAGCAGACACTGGCTGGGTAGCGTCTTCAGGGGGGCGTACATGGAACAGCCGATGATGGACTGACACGTCTCCGGCTTGTAGACGAAGGAGAAATCCTGGAAACGCAAACGACAAAACATAAATGCTGGTTCCCGTTTTATTCGCCCTTGTGTTTGTTGCCGGCGGCGTCCGGAGCGGCACCTTTATCTCAGACGGCTTGGGGCTGCAGAACCCCTCCTCCACCTCGATCTTGAAGTGGCTGCTGAGCTGACTGCTGTCCAGCAGGGCGAGAGCCGCGCCCGTCTCCAGGCCGTCCTTGGTCCCGGAGTTCCCGGGGGAGTAGCCGTTTTGATCCAGAGAGGGTGGGGTGGGATACATCATCATGAGGTCTGCTGAAGCCACACAAGTGAAGACATTAATGAGTAAAAACGACAGTGGGGCGACGCACGATGATCGATACGGCATTTACACATCCACCCTCATTACAAGCAAACTTTAATGTGTTTTAGTGGGATCTCACGCAATCGTCTTAGCTTTACCAAAGCAGAGATCCCTTAATAATTTGTATTCATCCCCTTTTATTGTTTTACCGTGAATAAAATTCTATCTGATTTCCCCTCCCATTTTATTTTAACCATGAACGATTTTCCTTCTGCTTTCCAATTGGAAAATAACTTATAATAGTTTATCACACAAAATCCCAATGCTGTTGCATTAAAGTTGGTTGTAGCACCACAACAAAACATGAACAAAGAGCACCGAACGGCTCGTCTACATACACGACGACAAGGGGTCCAGGCGTTCTGGTTTGGGTTCTTTAAGGCTGGTCTTGTCATCGTTACCAGCTCCAGCTCTTTTGGATCCAGGCTGAGGAAAAAAAACAGTTGTTTTTTTTCTCACCGACAAGCATCAAGAAATTTAAAATGGCATTCGGTAGCCGAGGAGAACTTCCTCCAACTCACCTCTTGCTCGTCTTCGTCAGAGTTGAACATTTTTTCTAGGTCGCTGAGGGACACGACCAGGTCCTTCTCGTGAATGAGGCTGGTCGAGGCCGAAGGTTTGCAGCTCGACTGGCCCTGACCGTCTGCAAAGTGGAACAGATTGCAGGGAGACGTTAAGCAAGGACACTGAATACTTCATTTATGAGAATGTTCAGTTGTAGGATTCTCTCTGACCATCTGAAGAAGTCGCCGTTCCTCCATCGTCCAACTGAATCCAAAAAAAGAGAAAAAAATCATGAGAATGATTCAACTTGCCAACATCGGTGCAGGCCGATATACCATTCATTTATTATCTTTACAGCTTCATTATGTGTTATGACTAAATCTGCACATCAGAATTTACACCCGTCATTCACAATCTGTTGGAAAATCCCACTGTGCCAGCTAATGGTAGCAACTATCCATAACAGATTAAGATGCACAATATATAAAAAAATAATAACATGGTATCGGTTCACATTATTGGTTTTAATATAAAAAAGGTTCAATATTTATTTTCGTTTGCGTCTGGAGGCAGAGTGGAGGTTTGTGATGTCGTATTTGTTCTGTAATACGATAGTGACAGCAATACAGCAAAGGATTGTGGGTAGTTTAAAGCAGAAAACAGTGGTGAAGACGAGTCGTTTTTCATTAAGGCTTCAAAAGGCTAGTAAAACACCTAAATATGATATCAGCAAATATCGGTTATTGATATCGGCCCAATTTTCAGATCGGTGCATCCTCCAACAAACCAGATAGGACTGATGGACCCACCTTCTGCTTCTTGTTGCCGTCCTTCTCCTGTCCGTTCTTGTCCCTCTTCTCCGTAATGCTGAACTCGTCGTCTCCGTCTACGAAGGCGTACGGGTCGGACTCGTCGCCGTGCTCACCGTCGCCCGCGGAGGAACCGAGGTGGCTTTTCTTCCGCTGAGTGTAGGTCCTGACCAGTTCCTGTGACACTTTGAGGGAACGCGAGGAGTTGCACATCAGCCTGGGAAGAGAGGAACCAGTAGGATCAGCTCAGGCCTTCTGCAAGTTTCAGCAAGTCACATTTAAGGCTTTTCAAGAGCTTCTTTTGATGCCAAAGTGTTAAATTTAAGATCGGAAAAAAACAAATACAAGGAATGGTTGGGGCGATGATGCTGGATTACAATCAAGAATAGCAAAAATTGACATTTCTGGGGTGTATTTGTGGCCTTGGCAGCAGCTTTGTGCTTCTCACACTGTGTATGCCTCTCTACATATTCGAGAATATGCGAGATTAAATAGCCCTGCAACAACACATTTAATAAGTTCTTTTTTTAGTAATCCAAGACATTTTAAAGCCTTAATTTTAGAAATACGAGTTGATTGAAGACTCTTTAAGGATGCACCAACTCTGTTTTGATCTGTATTAATGCGCGTCAAAAGAAGGAGAAGAAGTAAGGCTTACTCTGTGACAGACACCACCGTTTCCGAACCTCCTGACGAATCATCTCGGATTTTATCCACTGGTAACTGCGGCGTCAAGAAGCTGGAGGCTTTCCTCCTGGGCAGGTTGAAGTACTTCCAGGGGTTGTGAGCGGAGTCTTCTCCGGGTTTTATCGCCGAACCAGTAAACGGCGTGGGCTCCAATGTCTCGTTGTAGTTTGAGGGATAGGCCGCGCTGTCCGGCTGCAGCTCCTCCGTCGAGCCCTTCTGAGGCATCAGGCAGGGCTCCACGGAGGGCGGGTAGAACGCCTGGTGGATGGGCGTCGAGGAATTCTTAGCGCCGCTCGGCGTCAGCTCGCCATCCACGTGGTCGCAGGGACGCGGGCTGAGAGGAGGGGGCGGCGGAGAGCCGACGAGGTCCGCCGGAGGGCCGTGCGCGTGCAGGGAGGGGGCTTTGGCCGGCGCCGTGTCCGCGTGGTGCAAGCTGGGATACGGGCCGTCCTCCTGCGGCCTCGGGCAAAGTCTCTGGGTCTGCGGCTCCATGGTCTGCTCCTCGCTCACAGAGTTGCGGTGGTGGAAGGGCGTCTGCGGTCTCCGTTGCTGCTTCTCGCCCTTCTCCAGCTTCTCACCCGGCTTGTGCTTGGCGGCGGGCTGAGGAGGCTGGCCCGAAGACGGCGGGTGTCCTGAGGTGCTGCTGGATCGCTGCTTCTGGTTTTTAGGCCTGCGCAGAAAAAAAGACAAACAAAAAAAAAAAAAAAGTTTATTTGTGACTTACCAGAATAGAACAACTTTAACCTTAAACAACTAATAAGTAGATAGCTGGAAACTAAAAGTTACAATCTTTTTCTGATCAATTAACGCACCATAAAACCTACAGTGCTTAGGCTGGATGTCGTGACTGACCTGACCAGCAACTAACAATTATTTTTGTAACTGATTATTCTGACAATTAGTCGGATAAAAAAAAAAAGCCAAAAATTGGGGCACTCTGCAGATTTTCATTTAACCACAAACTTATTTTATACAATATTGGAAATACATTAAAACTTGGAAAAAAAAAAATCATTCTTTTTTAAAAACAAAAAATAAGAAATGGTTTGCCAAAAAAAAAAAAAAAGTGACAAAATTTCACGAGTGTTAAATTTTATTTTAAAATGTTGTTCAACAGAATTTGAAGCAGATGGAGCTAAAACTAAACCACTTGAGTTCTAGACATAACATTCACTGGCAAAAATTTTTTTTTAGCCTTAAATACAAAACTTACATTTCTATTGTATGAATTGGGCCTAAAATCCGAATATTTTATTATATACATTTTATAATACTGAACGATTATTTCAATAATCGATTAATCACAATTAATTGTTTCAGCAGCAACTAAAAGCTTAATATTTAAAATGGTGTGATTTTTACACAAGCCAGCATTCTACTGTTTAGCCTTAGAGAGAAAAATCTAAGGCTAAACAGTACCTCTGTTTAAAATTAATAAATAAATGGTAAGAGGTAAATGTTTTCCCCACCTCGAGCAGTTACATGACGGCCTGTGAGTCGGTTCCACAAAGTCCCAGAGTCTGCTTCTGTCCGGCTCCTCCTCGCAGGCTCCGTTTGTCAAGGTTGTAAACTTCCTCCTGGTAATCGGAGAGAAGCCACATTTTCAGCAAAGTCGGGACAAAAAGAAAATAAATCAGCTGGGAAACGTTCGGTTCCCTTTACAGAAAGGGACGGCAGGAAGACGTACTTGTTCCCTGCTCGGTTTATATTGTACTCCTGCCACACGGTTTCCACCATCTGGCTGGAAAGCCTGCGGGGGATTTTTCCGCCGTGGAGAGTGTTGTTAGAGCTGTAGCAATCAGACCCTGAAGACATCTTCAGCCATCTCTGGGCAGGCTGATAGTCTAGTAGAAGGGGAAAAAAAAAGAAGACATAAGAGCAACAACGTTAACCTGGAGAAATTTAAATTAGAAAGAGCTTACAGACGCGTTGCAAAAGCAAAAAGATCTTTAAAAAAAAATTTTTTAAAGGAAAAATAACGCAGAAACAAGTCAAAACCACGCATTTTTTTTGTACTTTGTCCACTATGCTACATACTGACCCGTTGCCATAGCAACTGACTGACAACAGCTCCACTAGTGCGTCAGGATTCAACGCCAAAAACCACAGAAATATTTTACACACCAACAGAACATTCAGTCCATTCCAGTCTCACGTTTTCAGGTTTTATGTTTATTTTATGACGATTATTATTAAGTGATTGTTTGAACACATGGGTGGTTGTTTAAATCATTTAAACACCTGCTCTACTGATTATCTGTCAGAGTTGATGTGTGGTTGGCCTTTTTATCCTTTAACTGAACCAAAACGAACCAAATTCCACGGCACGTCTACATGGTTACGGTTGTCAGAGTCAAGCTAGCATCGCTTCCTTCTCCCTCCCCATTTCTTTTCCTTAAGTAAAACTTTTCCCTGACCTTATCCAGCCGTTATAAAGTTGACAATTAGTGTGTCCCTTTTTCCTTTTATAAATCACGTGTACATTTAAAATTTAGCATGTTACATTGACAACTTGACAGTTAAAACCCAAGGCTAGTCATCGTCACAGAGCAGCGTTTTTGCCCTCCAGCACTATGGCGCACCGGAGGGCAAATTGCAATGCGTCTATAAGATCGAGACGTGAGCCGAACCTGTGTGGGCTTCTTCTGGCGACGTGGGAGGAGTCAGAGTGACCGAGGACATGGTTGAGTCTCTGTGAGCCGCCTGACCCTGGTGAGCGCCGCTCTGCATTCCCGGGGTGTTGGCCGAGCCCTGAGGGACCACAGCAGGGAGGTCCGACAGGGGGAGCAGCACCAGGCAGGAGGGGTACACCATCCTGACTCCGGCTGGAAGCAAGCACATTTAAAAAAAATGTTTAAAAGAAAGAAAAACGTCAAAACTTACTGATGTAAGGTGCTTGAATGGAGTTACGTCGTTCATCAACATCATTTGATTTTCTTAAAGTCGTGTTAAAAAGTCCAAGTTTGAACATAATTATTTTCAAATTCCTTCTCCAAAGGTTTTAGTCTTTACAAAAAATTAAGTCATTGTAAAAGATGTTCTGCGTCTTACCTGCTTGCATTCCTGCCGCCCCATCGGCGCCTTATAAAGTAATTCTAAAACCTTACCGACAAGGACCTCCACAGCAGCCAGGGAGTCATCCTCCCAGTCTGCATCCTCCATCTTGTCTTCTGGGACCTCCTTCAGATTGGGGCAGATGGGATAAAACTGCCTCCACTCCTCTATGAGCTTCTGCGTTGGGTGATCTGACATCTTGAAAGCTTGACTGGTGAGCGTCCCGTTCAGGCCGTACGGGCTGAGGATGACTGCGGGGCGAAGATTCACAACACAATTAAGATCCAACGCCCCCTTTAAAATTTTCATTTTGAAATGACATATTTCCCTTAAGATCCAAATTTCTGGATGTTTTGCAACATCCTGGATTTTTGTGTACAAAATATTGATGCAGTTGGGGTTTATTATTGCCACAAATATCAAAATAACACAATTTGTCCAATTCTCATTTGAGAGGTAGGTAATTTTGAAACGAATGAACGAATTTAAGCAGATTCTGCAACGATGTAAACAGCTTACTTAAGTCAGTATTAAACAATATTTAAGATTGAATTCAATTATGATTATATATTTTTAAAGTGGCTGGAATTTTTTTCTAAACAAGTAAACTTCAATAATTTCTTCTCAGAAATAATTATTAAAATCTACAAATGAAAAAACAAAAAAGAAAGACTAATTTTATAAGTTGCAAATGTAGCATACTTCTGTTAAAAAACAAAAAGGTAGTGATTTTGTTTGGCAAAGCAGGACTTTAATGCACTTTAAACTTTAGCTACTTTTACAACCTTTAAATCAAAAGAGATTATATGAACTTGTAAAATGACAACGTCTTAATGTCTTAACAACATGTACAAAGAGAGAGAAAAAAGTAATACATTTTTTTGATTTCTGTAAGACATTTTTGTCAAACATCATTGACAGATAATCAACTGACCAAAAAAATGGGACCCTTAAAACTTTTAAGAATTCTGATTTGTATTATTTTTAAATAATGAAACATTTTTAAAAAAGGATACATTACTTCAGAATATTAAACTTAAGTTCCAATCATTTCCAGACTATGTGCAAACCATGTAAATAAAAACCTTTGATTCTGCTCCCACCTTGCAGGGGGCTGGAGCTCTGCTGGGCGAGGCTCAGATGCTCCTCGCCGAGTCTCTGAAGAGGCTGATGTTGGGCAATCTCCACACTCGTGCAGACATTGCTGTCGCCATGGACGAAGAAAGTGAAGGCGCAGGACAGGTGCTCGCTGCAAAGCCAAACAACAAAGCATTTAGAAACGTGAGCCAACAAAATGCAAAACATCAGTTCTCTGCCCAAGGGACCAGAAGCTAAAGATCTAATTGTCACCTATTTCATCGCGAAATTCTAATTTTAAAAGTACAAAAATGAAGGCTTGCTCGCTTGTTTTTGGATTGGATTAATGTTAATGTATTAATTGTCTAGAGATTGTAATTAAGAATTCATTTTAACCACAATAGCCTCTGAAGGATGACTGGCAGGCCTAATAATTAACTACTCGTTTACTCTTTAAATAATTTCAATTTAAGACCTACTACTTTTGGTCTATAAAAATGTCAACAGATTAAAATTGAATACAAAATCTTGCAAGGTATTTATCTCTTGGATTTAAAACTACAACTTCTATCAAATTACATTTATAGGACTTTGGTGGGGAAATTGGTCACAATCTGAATCGGCAAGTCAGGCCTCAAGGAATAATGTCAAATAAAATAACTGTTTCGTTAATTTAAATGACCTAAATCTGCGTATAAAAACCTTGATGCTAAAGGTAATGAGACCGACTTGTTCTCAATTCGAAGCCTGCATAACTCCCCACACTAGCTTAAATTATTCACCAAATCTTCCTGCAGAAATGAGCCAAAAATAAACATGGGAAGTGATTGTAAGCCTTAAATATTACATGTGTACTTCCTAACCGTCTAGAAATCTAGAAAATGCACTGAAATAGTATTTGTTGACACGGCTGCGGTAAAACCACAGTGCCCACTCAGCATTTTCCAAAGACTCGTGTGTTTACCAGCTAGAGGGCCGGCGACAGCGAGGCTAACACACAAACACACTTCTGTGAAAAGGAGCCGCTGCGTGCTTGTTGAAGAGTTGGTGTAAACGTGTTGTGATCGCTTTAAATAGGGATGGGAAAAAATACAGAAAAAGAAAAGTAAAAGGCTCTTAAAGGTGATCACAAGTGAATGGTAAATCACACTCTCTTATATGTAGCAACTCTTTGAAATAGCTGCTGAAACACATCCCTGAAATCAAAGAGAGCTGCCAGATGGAGCAGGAGCGACAGGCCGCGCTTCAAACCCACGAGTCACATGAGCCCAGCCAAAACGGAGAGCTCAAATTAGCTCGTCAGGAAACTCTAGGGCTCCCCTGGCCCTTGTTTGAGAGCAGACACTAAAAACAAGAACAACAAAAAAACAGGTCTGCATAACCATTTCAGATCATCCAGTTGCTTATACGCTTTTTGTTTGCTTCAAGCTTTTGCTTTTATGACAAACAGAAGATTTTGATCGACATATTTGTTTGAGGATTTGACAAAATGTAAGTCTTATTGCTCGTACTGTGACTGTATAACGTTTTCAAGACGTAAAGCACTTTGAACTGCTTGGTTGAAGAAAATTGACTTGACGTTTGACCTTAGAAGGATCTCGGGAACCTCGAACACATTCACATAGTGACATGTAAATCATCTAAAACCATTTTAGATTTATGATAAAGTCAGTTGGAAATGTGAATCAAGTTAAACTAACTCCAAATTCAGAAACTAAAATAAGTCTAATGTTGACTTGCAAGACTTTTATTAAACGCACCAATAAAGCAATAAAAATAAGCTTATATAAAATTTGTTCACCTAAGAAACAACACATAAGACATTTGGGAGACAAAAGACGTACAAGCTAGCATTCTGACATCTATGAAAGCCATCAGGGAAAATCTGACCTCAGAAATCAAACAGAATCTATTATTATTATTTTAGAGTGGGTGCTGTAGACTCTCATTCTAAAACCATAAAATTTGTTTGTATAAAAGCATAAAAAAAGATCCAGAACTAGAAACTACTATCTTTTGTTTACGAATGCATCATCAAGAACTTTGACACACATTCTTGGGTTTAATGCTATGACACATTAATGGCTTAATCTGGTAATTTCCTGATTCTGAGCTGGATTTAAAATTAATACCTCTATGCAGCACTTTTTCTTTTTAGGTCTTTTAGTCACTTGAAGAAAAAAAAATGTAATCAGAATCCAGTCAAAAATTACAATTGGTAAAGCTATGAACAAACCTGAAAATTAGTGTTGGCCAAATAAAAGCTATGTGTTGTACCTGTAAAGCCAGAAAAAAAGACTATTGAGTGGCTTTTTTTATACTGTATTCCTCCTTTAATTTGACCACAAAAAAAAAGAAACTCATTCAAACTCTAGAAAATTACAACTTAAAAAAAAGTTACACATCTCCCTAATATACAGCTGGTCAGATGTATATTAGTGTTAACCGAAAGATGCAGGGGAGCCGCAAACAGCTGGAAATCTCTCCTCGTATTTGACTAGAACATGCAGTTTTGTATTAATCTTTGCCGTTTTTGTAAGGTAAAGCCTCATAGCTAGAAACCAACATTCTAATAATAGTCATGCCAGTTTCAGCAGCGTCTCCAGCTGAATCCCTAAAGAGAATTTTTAATCATTAAAAGGATGTGAAAGGCCACTGACTGTTGAGCTAACTTCCAACCACAACTTTCACAACATCTGCTCAGAAAAACTTCCCTCTGCAGCACCATAAACACACATCTCTTTCTGACACCTGTATGACAAACTTAACAGTCTTAAGAAAAAATAATACAACTTCTTCGCAAAAAAAAAAACATTAGCAGAGTCTAGCATGTTGAAAATCTGAAATAGTACCCAAACAGAAAGCATAAACTAAAATTTGGCATGACTGCAAAAAACTTATCTGCAGTTGCCAAGCTTCTGCCTCACAAAGCACCTCAAACCCCAACTTGGCTCCTTTAGACTAGCCAGCAGCAATTAGAAAATACCTCGTTAAACTGCACATCTGCAGAGCTCGTCAAACAAACCATTTCTCAGTGAAATGCTGGTAAAAAATACTGTTAAATGGCTAATAGAGGAGCAATGTTGTGGTGACTTCCTTTCAAAAAGACCAGGAGTTCTTTTAAACAATATTTGATATATATATTTATATATATTTTTATAAAAACTTAAGTTTGCATAGTTACTTTATTGTACAATAAAACAGTTACCATGTTACTGAAAAGCACACAACTGCCCCTTTAAAAAGTTGAAAATTTGAATGTAAAATGTCTAATGACTGTGAAAAGGTCCTTCTTAGAGAAACTATGTTAAAAGCAAATTCTTAAGACATATTTGACCTATAACCCTTTTGAGTTCTTCCTTTTGAATAATACATGCACATGCTTTTTTTCTTAACCCAACACTCAAATGTGCTTTTGCCAGAGACATTTTTCATAAAGCAGAATTCGACTCATCTCTGCTCTCAGCACCTTTTGTCTTTTTGAACCACTGCTGGATTTGATTGACGCCTACCTCTTATTGATGATCTTCTCCTCCTTTTGGTATGGCTTGACGAACCACTTGCCGATGCGAACGAAGCCGCGGTTCATGAGGCAACGCTCCAGCAGGTTGTGAATGGCTTTGAAGAGGAGCGTCCGGCACTCGTAGGACAGGCCGCTCTCCCACTCGCCATTCTCCTCACCTGAAACAAGACACGGGCATTGAGTCACGAGTCCAACAAAGTGCCTGATGTTAAACGTAAACAGCGATGAGCAACGCATGTCAGAAACTTGCCGACATTATTTTGTTTGCAAACTAAATGGGACCACTAAGGCGATTCCACGTGTGAAAAGATTTGGTAATGTGTCAAGAAAACAGCCGTGAGCCAGAAATTCATTATTTTCAACTGGACCTGTTTTGGCTGGAGAGAGTCTGAAACTCAAAAATCTGATCAGTCCATCGGTGAACACACAGTACCTAAGTGCTAATAGGTCTCACTGGCTGCACTCTTTGGTGTAGAAGTTGTTACAGTGAGAAGACGACTCAGAGTGAGCCATTTTCAGTTTCTGTGAGGTTTTTCCACAAAGTCACAAAAGGTGTGAAAGGTTACTTGAAATGGAAACTGAAGGCCCATTTCATCAGGCTGCCACAATGGAAAGCTAGACTTAAGCAGGTGTCAGTCATTTCACTGCTTTGCAAGTCTGTACTTTTACATCTAACCAAGGAAACCGCCAGCTACCTCATGTCAATTCATGCCCACTTCAGGGACATGATCTCAAAATTACAAAACAGTAAATTGACCTGGTCTACACTTCTGTAGCTGAAAGGAAATAACGACAACTTTGGTCTGTTTTATCCTTTTGAGCGTCTAGAACTCTCTCTTGGTGTGATCGTCTACTTATGAGAGCAAAGATTTATTTATTTTTTTCCCCTTTATAGACTGTTGTTGCAAACCTGCATCCAACAGTTTTGGGTCTGAATGTAGCCATGTATACGCACTGATATATTTAAATTGAACTCTAATTAATAGCAAAAACAAATACATCTTTTAATAACTGTATGCATGTATACAAAGACAGGGCTTTGTTGTGTGATGCTGCTTTTGCTTCAAACCCAAATATTCATCTTTTATGACAGGAAACCAAAACAAAATTTGAGATTAGAAAACAGACTACAAACCTTTAATCTGAGCATATCTATTCTTTGTATTTAAATTTTTGTAATAGATTTAAAACACTATAGAAAAGAAAATAAGCCTTAGTAGTCTTTCATCAGGGATCAGTTATTCTTCCAAAGATAGGTTAAGCATTACTGCTGTTTCAGAAGCTTAGCTGGGATTTCTCAAAAACCCTCATTCTGAATATGTAATGGCTAAACTCTGCAGTCTAGTAGTTACACCTGATCCAGTCCAAAACTTCTCTTTCTAAAGGAGCAGATCTTTTATTATCAATAAGCTCCTGACACCGTTTATAATGAAACGGCTTGAGTGTCAAACACTCAACATGTTTAAACAAGAGCAAAGTTCCCACAAATTGTAGACTTTTTCCTCCAAGTACAAGCACAGCAGCTCTACTGAGAGCAATTTTCAAGATCAATCATTTGCAAATATTAGTCCTGAGCAAAATTGAATAAACACACACGAATTAGGACAGATGACGGGCTGGACAATAAGTCACTGCAAAAAGTGAAATTCTGTGTGGGGGAAAAAAAAAAAAAAAAAAAAGGCAGCCAATGAAGATCAGCACTTCCTCTGCTGGCACTCAAACACAAACAGCCGTCTGCAGTTATGACAGTAATGAGAGCTGTCGTCGTTTCCGTGGTGACGCCTGCGAGTACGAGCTCTGCAAGTCAACAAGTTTGATTAATGACATGAGTCCCTGAGGGCGACGCTGTAATGCCAAGGAGAGGTGGTAGTGTGATTCCCTCAGAGAGGGAAACGACTCGACGTGAACCAACCACTGCGCCGTCGAAGCTTTAAGCTACGTACGGGAACCAAGAAGAAAAAAAAGAAAGGAAAACAGACCTGTTGCAGCACTACTACAGAAAGGCATGCAGTGGAATGCATGTGTCATTAATGGTGCCAGCCACTTTGATAACATCAAGATGGTAAGAGAAGGCAAATACTGAAGCACCTGCATTTCGTGCTGCAAAACAAGACAAGGAAATCCGTCTCCATGTGCAAGAACAAAACAATGAATACCAAACGATATCAATGGGCTGAGTAGTGCCCTCACAGTAACATTTCACTCGTGGTTTTGTCCAAACCCACAAGAATTTTGTGGCACATACTGGAAATGTGATGCACTTCAACATTTTAATGTAAATAATACGCTTCGTGAAAAAAATGGTCGTTAGAAATAGTTGATTTGCTTGCTGTTGTACAGTGTAGGATTGCGCATACAAGTTGAATTTTCATGAGTTTATGTAATTAAGGCAAAAACATCTAAATTTTAAAAAAAAATTATAAAAATTGCCCTTTGCCAGATGATAAATTGTCCCACAAAATACAGCGATAATATTGCTGTTTTAAGACAATTTTCATGTATTGATAATGGTATAGCAATTCGAGTTCACCCTCTCAAAGGCTAAAACTTTGTAAAGAACATTCAACACTGGAAGGTCTTAAATATCCCAAATAAATCACAACCTAAAACAATAATCCAGATTGACTCTACCAGTTTTTATGTCTTTTTTTACTTGTTGTAACATTAATTCCCCTTTAGGACTCAAATAAAACTGAACCTGAAACGGAAATAAAAAACCACAAATAAAATGGATTATGAGGCCTCGGTAAACAAAATTTAACTTAATAAAAAGGTATCAGAATAAAAATTATTGAGCTCATTTTAACTTATGTATCCCTTAACAACGAGTGGATCAACCAGGAAAAGTGATGAAAGCAAGAGTTGCTGTGATTTGACCACAGAAATCTGTCAAGTTTTAGCCGACATGAATTTTATGATCTCATCTTTTTATTTTCCTTAAAAAATTGGCACAAAAGTTACTGCAGTTTTCCTCTAGGCTGCTCTGTGTGTGTGTGTGTGTGTGTGTGTGTGTGTGTGTGTGTGTGTGTGTGTGTGTGTGTGTGTGTGTGTGTGTGTGT
>CAEGAF010160745.1:0-12269 GCA_903067075.1 Micropoecilia bifurca
CTGCTGGTTTGCAACCAGCTTCTGACTGAGAAACCAGTAGCTGCTCCCAGTGTCAGAATCTCACTGAGGAAGAAACTGAATTAGGTTTTCTGTCACTTTATTATTTCTGCCATAACTGATGTATATTCGCATTTAAAATAAGTCAATAGAGTTTAATTTGTAATTTTTGTGTCTTTGCATCATGAGGTAGATCTCAGGCGGCTGGTGAGAGAAAAGGTAGATCTTGGTATCGAAAGGTTTGGCCTCCCTTGCTCTCCGTTTAGCGCCCTGTGGTGGTCGTCCATTTGTAGACATGCAGGAAGAAACACTACTAGCCCGTTTGAATGAAAACTCATTTTCACTGAGCCACACCATCAGAAGTGCTCTTAAAGGGCCGGTTGTGCCAGAATGTATTGATCAAACCTGATCACAAACTGGTAAAATATCAGTGAATCCTTAAAATGAAATATTATTTAACATCTTTTCAGTTCCTCCAGGATTTTGTGATTCTTTTTGTGATTTTTTCCAATAAAAATCAAAGTTTATGTGGTGCTAATTATTTATTGACAGTAAATGTGACTTTTTATTACTCGCTGTGTAGATCTAATCTGTATAATATCACATCAAATAAAGCTGAGGCAGCTGTTTAGTACAAGAAAGAAAGTTTTTGACAATTTTTGAGAAAATCTGCAATAAACTCCCAATTATGAATTAGTGCAAAAAAAGTGCAGGGATTTGTTGATTTTGCAGGAATTTCCACAATAATTTTCAAGAAACTGGAGGGACTGATTGATATAATTAGGCAATAAACAGATAAAAACTGCATTGATTCGATTGATAACACTTAGTATTCAGTCTAAATCAGTGGTTCTTAACCTTTTTTGAGGTACCAAACCCCCAGTTTCATATGCGCATTCACTGAACCCTTCTGCAGTAATAAATGAAATATGATTTTATTTATGACCCAATAAATAAAATATGACCCAACTAGACTCTAGTTGGGTCACTGCAAGATCACCAAGTCGTCTTAAAAGGTAGAGTCTCTGAGATCAGTTCTTCAAAATATAATCAGTGTTTTCAGCAAAGTTGAGCTGAACTGTCCAGGAACGACCCAAGGTATTTAAAGTTTCAACAAGTTGGCCATCGAGAGAAACTGGAACCACTTTAAGGATTAGATCATTTAATTAGCTCTACATTCTTGAGGGAATGAAAAATTAATAAAAAAACAATAAAGATTTTGTGGTATTCTGATTTAGTAATGTAATTATATTAGTTGTGTTACCACCCCCAGACCACTAGAGGCAGTAGCAGGCCCAAAAATATCAGGGCTCCTCCTCAGCTCTGATTGGCTAAGCAATGTAACTCGATCCTCTGCAGCAAGTGATGGCAAAGCTGGGCGTCATCACAACTTTACACAAGTGTGTCTTTACCTCAGAGGCTCCGCCGAACCCCTGAGACCGACTCACCGAACCCCTGGGGTTAATAGAACCAGGTTAAGAACCACTGATCTAGAATCTAGAGGGCCATGTAAAAAACTGTGGCGGGCCAAATTTGGCCCACAGGCCTTAAGTTTGACACATAGCTCAGTTAGCGTTTACATTCACACTGCGTTTCTAAAAGGTTTCACTCAAATCTTTGCGTTTTTATTCAGCCAAAATGCTTTGTCTTGCACAAAAAGAGGAAAAACATTTTCCTTTTTCTGTATTTGGAAGAATTAAAACGTTTGAAACAAATTAAATTGTGAAAAAGGGGGCTACATGCAGGGAGAAAGAATATAATAATCAAAAGAATTTTGTGGAGAGCTGCTGTATGTGTGTCTAAGTAAAGCTGCCAAGATAAACATTTACATATGTTGGATGTTCCACACATAGTTTGAACCTGTAATCAGGTTACGGCGAAGCTTCTACGTTTACATTTGTTCAGCAGCAGCACCATCAGAGATAGTTCAGATTTAAATTCCTGAAACTCTGACTGGTGGAAGAAACCAGCGCTTTGTTTTGTCAACAGCTCTGTTCAAGTCAAAGAAGCACTTTTTGGCAGAATCCATGCGGCTTCAGGAGGAAGCCGATCGCTCCTAAATGGGTCACGGCGTTGAGGGACATTCGTCCTTATAAGGTAACGCAGGAAGTCCCTCTGTCTTGACAGCTGCCTCCTCTGCATTTCAGCCTCACACACATAAACACACTCAGGCAGCTGCTGAGATCAACTGCTGTCCAGCACAGACAGTATTATGTCCTCTGACCAGTTATATGAATGTTTTGTGCAAACGTAACCCTCAGCATAACTATGTTTTACTGTGGATTTGATGCAATAATTTGCTAAATCAATAAATAAATTGAAGGGAAACTCATCCAACAGTGTTGAAATGATTCATTGTGGTCATTCTGATGAAATCAGCAGAAGTTTTAAAGGTCACACCTGCCTGTTGCAAACAGCTGACAGGTTTTTAACAAACAGATATTCTATTGCACAGGTGTCAAACTCAAGGCCTGAGGGCCAAATCCGACCCACCATATGTTTTTATGTGGCCCTCTAGATTCAAGACTAAACACTAAATATGCTTGAATATGGTGTTATCAATCAAATCAATCAATGCAGTTTTTATCTGTTTACTGATAAATTATATCAATCAGTCCCTCCAGATTCTTGAGAATTATTGTGGAAATGTATGCAAAATAAACAAACCCAATACTTTTTTCATTATAGCTATATAACAGTGTAATGTATTTGACTTACTTTTTATTGTGATTATTATACAAACAGACATTGATTTAAATATTTCAACCCTTTATCACCTTTTACAGTTCCTAAATACCCTACAGGATAATTATTAAACACTTCAAACCAGACAGCCTCTTACTGCCTTATGGAGAACCGATTACTATACATGGTAAAACCCAACCAATCAGTCCTCATTCAGTGTCATTGTGCTTTGAATAAATGACTGGCGTGTTTCACTGAGTGCCCAGATCTGTGCGAAGCAGACGCCGTGAAGAGCTGATAAAGTCAGCCCTATAAATAAATGGGGTGCTTTGAAAGTTTCCATGTCAGCACTCCATTGTCCTGCACAGCGAGGGGATCGACTGGACCGCAGACTGGGCGTGTTTGTGCAAATAAGGAGCCCAGAGAGGCATCCTGCTCTGTTCATATGGTATTCCCTGCAGGAAGAAGCCGGTTACATCATCAGAATGGGATTTTGACATTAAACCTCCAAAAGTAAGAGAGAAAGAAAAAATTGCCTCGTATTTTTACATTTTACTGGGTAAAAGTGTAAAACAAATAATCCTCATAGTTTGATTGATGGCCACAATTTTAATATGTTCTTCGTGTTTCAGCTTTGGGTTTGTCTATAAACACATTTCAGCAAATAGTAGCCAATTATCTCTGATTGTACCAAATCTGTACTGGAATGATGTTAAGCTGCCTTCTTAAGGTGATAAAATATGAATAAATAAGTGTCTCAGCATTCGATGAGTCCTTAAAGTTAGGTAAAGTTTTTTTTCACACAAATGTAAGTTGGCAGAATACAGATTAAAAACTGCTTATTAAAATAATTTAAGTACACAACTGAAGTCTCTTGTTATCTGTAGAGTCTGGAGGTCCAAATCAAGTTCTGGTTAAGGCCTCATATGACTTTGAAATAAACCCGACTGGCACTTATATTTATTATAATAATAATAATAATAATAATAATTATTATTATTATTATTATATATTATTATTTATTTATTTGTGGTAGGAAAATCTCCTTGCTCACTCAAACCAGGAAAGCAGCAGTATTAAAAAAAATAAAAAAGGAGGATATTTTTCTAGTTTTAATCCATCTTTTCAAATTAGGTGGCACCAAATAACAAATTAAGATAAGCTAACTTCATTCACTTGTATGTCAAGTAAAAAAAACAATAAAAAATAAGCACATAATGACAGAAAATTATATGTAAAATAATTTTTAAATGGGTGGAAATAACAAATTAAGACCAAATAATAATAACCAAATAACAAATTAAGATAAGCTAACTTCATTCACTTATATGTCAAGTTAAAAAAAAGAACAATAAAAAATAAGCACGCAATGACAGAAAATTATATAGTTTTTAAATGGGTGGAAATAACAAATTAAGACCAAATAATAATAACCAAATAACAAATTAAGATAAGCTAACTTCATTCACTTGTATGTCAAGTTAAAAAAAAGAACAATAATAAAAAATAAGCACGTAATGACAGAAAATTATATGTAAATTTTCTTTTAAATGGGTGGAAGGCCCCAATGTTAAAGGATCGTAGAACCGTCCCTGGCCTCCATTTTGACGTAGCTTACGTATTCAACGTGGCTGATCCCTACCAACAGTTTCCGAGTCCATAGCAACCGTTAAAACAAGCGGAACCGAGCCGTTTCCGTCTCGGCAGTTTCCCTCTTAACGTCGGTTATTTCTAAAGTGACAGTTTCTGTCATGGAGGACGAGAAGAAGTCAACGCGTCCAGTTCAGAAGATTTTCGTGAACGACGTAAACACGTACGTTTCAAAGCACGTCGCCGAGGTAAGGGGCGAACAAAGTGTCGGTACCAGTTGAAGTCAGATAGCTGTATTCTGACTTTATTTTACCTGGGAAGATAATAGGAGAGGTTGAAGCTACTGATGAGTCGGAAGATGATGATGACACAGGAGACGAGTCACCGGCTCCTCCGGAGGAACCTGTGACTCAGGTGGTAGGAACTTCCACCAACCAGGAGAAAGTACGGAATCTACACCAAGTGTATGTGGTGAGTCAACTGCTTAAAGTGCTCCTATTTATTTAAAGACAAAAAAAATCACGTCGTAAATGCAAACTATTGTGTAAACAAAAACAAAACAAACAAAAAAACAAACAAACATAAATATATATATATAAAATAAAAAATGCTAATATATATAGACTTGAGTTGCCTTTGCAGGTGAGAGATGCCCCTTCACTGTCCACTTTTAAAGTTCGTCTGAAAACCCATTTATTTTTACTTGGCTTTTAACTCCAGCAGGATCTAGTCTTAAAGTGTGTTTTTGCTTTTAAACTGTAAGAGTTTTTTATTTATTCTATTTTATTATGTTGTGTTTTAATGTACATCACTTTGTATCAGCTGTGGTTGTTTTAAAGTGTTTTATAAATAAAGTTGGATTGGAAGTTGGATTTTTATTATTGGATTATTATTACTACTAATAATAATAATTATTATTATGATAGGCCAGTTTGCTGGCCTATCTGTCTTTTAAGTATAATTTTCTGTCATCACGTGCTTTTAAGTTTTCATACTTAAAACCTTTGTCCAACACCTTCCCCAGCCGGGGAGGTTTTCTCTTTCAGATGGGTCAAATCGTTCCCTAAGCCAGATCACTTTTGGGTCCCGTCTTCCAAAGTCGCTTTTGTTAGCGGAGAAGTTGAGGTTTTACACTCAGCAGTCTTTTTTGCACCACCAACGTCTAAACCGACTTGCACACTTTGACATGGCCCTTAAAATTTCAGCAGGAATTTTCTAGTTTTCTGTTGCTATTCAAGTAATTAAAAAAGTAAAAAGTATTTGGTAAAAGGTTTACTCAAGTACTGAGTAACTGATCAAATTTATTACTTAAAATTGCATCATTAGATGAACAAAATATAAAATTAAGTTAAAATTTTGTTATTTTAAGGACCAAAATGGCAAAAAGTGACAAAAAATAAAAAAATCAGGCAAAATAATTTTTACGAATCAGTTTTCATTTATAAAAAACGTATAAAACATTAACAAAAACTGCAGGTGTGTGTCTGTGTCAGGTGAATTGTTGGTTAAAACATGTTTGTTTGTAACTATGATTACTGAAAACGCAAAACTACCTCCATATTCTCTTAGCAATGATAAAATATCCATCCATCCATCCATTTTCTTGCACCCTTGTCCCTTAGTGGGGTTGGGAGTTGCTGGTTCCTCTCCAGCTGGCGTTCTGGGTGAGAGGCAGGGTCACCTGGACAGGTCGCCAGTCTGTCACAGGGCAACACAGAGACACACAGGACAAACAACCATGTACACACACACTCACACTCACACCTAGGGCCAATTTAGACAGACCAATCAACCTGACAGTCATGTTTTTGGACTGTGGGAGGAAACCGGAGAACCCGGAGAAAACCCACCATGCACAGGGAGAACATGCAAACTCCATGCAGAAAGGCCGGGGCTGGGAATCGAACCCAGAGCCTTCTTGTTGCAAGGCAACAGCTCTACCAACTGCGCCACTGTGCAGCCCAATAATAAAATAAAAGACTAATAATGGTGGTTTGGTGTGTTAATCGGATCTTAATTCCTGAAAAACGTCAACGCTTGATCTCGGCTTTGAAAAATGTGTGAATTGGGTTTATTTCCACCCAGCGAATCAGTGTAAATCCACAATAAATTCAAACTAATTCACCAAACAATGGCTTTTAAATTTGAGTGAACAGTTTAAATAAATCATTAAAAATGAGTGTTACTAATATCCTGTTGTGTTTTTTTGCCAGTCCCCAAGCAGAGGAGAGCTGCAGAATGTGCTGCTGGAGTGTGAAGTTGTGGTTTACTGCATCACCGAAAGTGCAGTTCAACAGCAGCTTGACGAAGCAGTATGGGCTTTAGCAGGCAGGAGCTAGAAAACACAACAGTACTGTTATCCACTGTACATATTGCTCACAAATCAACACTGCCTTGTTTTTGTTGTCTTTTTACAAACAGTCCTTCGGGATGAAATGGAAAACTTCGAAACCCGGAGATATTTCATCCTCGTCTCCACATTGATGACTTGGTCAAATTACAGGGTTTCAGACCCAGTAAATCTCCCCAAAAAAATCGAAATCTAAAAAAAATCATATCATTTAATTCTAATATTTCTGTTTTTCTAATATAAAGTTATTAATTTTCATTTCAGAATAACCCATCTGGCCCATTTTTAGAAGAAGATTTTCTCCGAAGGAGGCCTCATCCCAAGTTCAGGAGACACAATGAGCTGGAGAAACTTGTGCTCAAGTTGCCCCGAGGCGTACGTGATTTCACAACGCAAATCACACCGCAACACTGGAGACAAACAAGAAAGCTGTGATTGAACTGTTAAAAAAAAAAAAAAAAAAAAAAATATATATATATATATATATATATATAGTTTTTTTATTTATTCTCATTTTGCAGAAAGCCTCTAAGCTCAAAGGTTACGTTGTATGTGCTGGATTTCAGTACGGGATGGGAGAAAATCTCTTCCACTACTTTTTTAAGGTAAATTTAATAAATCCCTTATGAACACATAATTTGTATAAAAACAACTTACCAAGTATTTTAGTGCAAATATCTTACTGCGCTTGAAATGAGATAAAACTAACTTAAAAGTAACTTTTCAACAGGACATAGGAGCTTGTTTTAAGTCAATAATTTCTTAATGTCAGTGAAAAAGCTCTAATTCTATTGGCGCCGTTACCTAGCAACACCAGCCCCGTCACCTAGCAACCAGTTCTAGTTCCACTGGCAGATTATTTCACTTCTAACTAGACATTTCCCCATGTTATAAGTTAATTTATCTGCCAAAGTGTTTTTTAAACAATATTAAGAAATTATTGAGTTAAAACAAACCCGTACAGCTTGCTAAAATGTTACTTTTAACTTAGTCTTATTTCAAGTGTAATAAGATATTTGCAGTAGAAACTAGACCCGCGACCCGACCCCGGATAAGCGGAAGAAGATGGATGGATGGATGGATGGATGGATGGATGGATGGATGGATGGATGGATGGATGGACAGATTAGACTAAAATTACTTGGTAAAATTTTGTGTTTTTGCAGTGCATTTTAAATTTTTTGCCATTTGCATTTTTTTTAGGTTGCATGGTTGATGGAGGAGCCAAAGGTTCCCATATTTGGAAGTGGTGAAAATTTTATTCCCATGATTCATGTTTGTGACCTTGGAAGGTGAATTTATTTATCGATGTGTAGTGATGTTGTTGTTTGTTATTTGGGGGGAAATTGGATCAAAACTGAACTGACTTCTAATTCACTGCAGAGTGGTCCAAAGCATCATTAAGACGAAGCCAGGTCCAAGGTACATCGTTGCCGTTGATGAGTCCAAGAACACGTTGGAGGATGTTGTAAAGGTAGCATTTCATGTCAGAATTAAGCTATATTAATATTGTGTGTGTAAACTGATAAAATGTCATAAAATGTTTCTTTAGCCTCTTTATCTTTTAATTCTTTAGATTATTAGTGATGTGCTCGGGCCAGAAAAAATCAGCAAGTTACTTCCAGAAGACGCCATCAGAAGGAACGCTTTTAAGGTACAACTCGTATAAACGAACTCAAAACAAATCTTATTTTCAATGCTCTTTACCCTTTAATTTTCTTTTCCCCCAAAAAATCCCAAAACATGAGATGTAAAATCAAACCTGCAAAAAAGGAAAAAAATTAGATGAATTTAATATTGATTCAACAATTCAGTTTGTTTCTTGTTCCAGCCGGAAGAACTGGACTGTCTCAACGTTAACCTGCAAATGGAAGGTTCTATAATCAGCGACTATTTGACCTTGGACTGGACGAGTGAAGAAGGACTGGTGAAAAACATCAAGACCATCGTGAAGGAGTACAAATTAACAAGACAGCTTCTCGTAAGTATTTAACCCTCCAAATCAGAGGGTTGTTTGTGTCAAATCCGTCTTTATCTAAATATTTGATAGATTACAATCCCTTTTTGATACTGAGCTTGCTTTCAAATGACAGCAGTGGGTTACGTCTTTATTTTCTGTAGCCGATTAAGATCTGCCTGCTTGGCCCTCCGGCGGTGGGGAAGACGACTCTTGCCATAAAGCTCTGCCAGCACTACAAACTTCATTACATCCACGTCCAAAGCATGTTTGATGAGAAAATTACTCAGCTGGTCAGTGGAAACACAAAATGCAATCGAGATACTCATTGTATGCTGCCCCCTTGTGGAAATGATTAAGCATTTTCACATTTTGTTAAACCCAAAAGTCAAAGTGTTTTATTGTGAGTTTATGTGACAGACAAACACAAAATCTTACCAAGTTTTTTTTTTTGTCTAGTTTCTAGTGCAAATATCTTGGTACACTTGAAATAAGATAAAAGTAATGACAAGTAACTTTTCAGTAAGAAAGTAAGAAGGTTTTTGACAATTTTTGAGAAAAATCTACAATAAACTCCAGTTAGCGCAGTGTACCAGTTATCAGCATAAAAGTGATATTTGTTTAATTTTGTGTGAATTTCCATGATAATTCTCGAGAACCTCAAGGCTACATAAAAAGCTGTGGTGGGCCACATTTGGCCCACGCGCCTTCAGTTTGACACATGTTATAAGTGAATTAATTTGCCACTGAAACGAGTATTTTTCCATTAATAATATTAAGGAATAATTGACTTAAAACAAGCTCCTATTACTTGCTGAAACATTGCCTGTAAGTTAGTTTTTGTAAGATAGTGCACTAAGATATTTTCACCAGAAACTAGACCAAAAATACTTGAAAATATTGTGTTTTCAGTGAATATATCAGGATTTGTACTAAGTATGAAAGTCATCCATCAACAGGTTTGTCCAAAGTTATTATTGATCGACTGATGATTCATTCATAAGTGACCATTTTCTTAAAACCTTGACTTTTCTCTTGTATTCATAAAATGAAAGGATATTTTTTTCATAACATGTTAAATAAAAAAAAAGCACATGGTTCAATTTTAACATTATTTAGTGTTGGTTGTTTTTAATAAACAGAAATTTGTGGTTTTCACATCAGCCTGAACTTTGGAGCTGCCACAGTAGAAAATTGTAATAAAAAGCACCACTTAATATTCTAAATATAGATATAATAAATGTTTTTATGTTTTCTGCAATATTTCCATTTAAAAGAACCAATAATATAACCTTAGGTTTGCTTTTCTTGTCCTTTAAGTTATATATAATTTTCCATCCCACAGAAAAAACTGTCCTTTCTCTCTTTCTTTTTAATAAAATGATATTTATATTCATTTTAAATCCTAAAAATAGACATAAAATGGGGATTATTTCAAAAAAACGATATGTCCAAATCTTGTGACATTTGGGACTGTAAACAAGTTGTTTGTTTTTGGCTGGCCTGCGAGTACAATAGCTCATTGTCGACTTCTCACTTTACTATATTATGCTGTAGTTTCTGTTTGTCTATCACCAATCATCTCAAAGCAGAGCCGCTGAAGCTCCATGACAAACATAAAGAGGCGTTTTCTGTTCACCGTGTTTGTTTCTACGATTCGCAGGAGATGATAATAGCTACAGAGGAGTTTGAAGAAGAAATTGGCGAAGAAGCTCAAGCTGCTGCACAGGACCAGCTGGCCTACATCCAGAGGACCATGGATGACAACGAAGGCGAGTCGACAAAATAAAAACACAACAGCAAAGAGAGTTTTCAGTCGATGAAGGCTGATAAATCCCAAATACTAATTCACGCACTGTAAAACATAACTTGAAAATGAAAGTCCACCTGCTGCCTGGAAAATGCAACTTAAGTCAACCAGAAAATTGTTTTGGTTATAACTCAGAAATTATAGTTCATCAAGTTGATTTAACAAGAGACATTATTTAGTTCATTAATCTTGAATTGTGAGTTTTAACTTAATGCTGCAATTTAAACCAAATAATTATTTCATAATAAAAAGAAAAAAACCTGCCTTCACCTAATTAACAACATTTCTGATCTGATAATAAATTTTATTAAATTCAGCTCACAAACATATAGTGTGAACAGGACATTATCCTAGCTAATCGTCAATGTAACGCAGTTCCATCTCAGGATATGCAAACATGCCGCTAAGCATTCTGGGAAATAGTTCGCACTCCTTCTTTCAGTTTTTTTAAGTGCTAACCTAAAAACTCCATTTTATTCAACTCTTGTAGGCTTAACAAAACTGTACAAAAGTTAACACAACTTACTGCTGTAAGTTTATCTTTCACAAACTCACATTCAGGTTCAAGATCTAAAACGTGACCAATTTATTTGACTTAAAACCTGGAAGACAACTAAATGCGGCTCAATGTTCCTGAATTAAATTTGACTTTAAAAAGCTTTGATGTTGTTTGATTTTTGGTGTTTTTCCAGGTGTTCTGACTGAGGACCTGATTTTTGAGATTCTGCGTGAAAAGCTTTACTCCAAGGGATCCAGGAACCAAGGGTTTGTTCTGGACGGCTTCCCTGAGACTCTGTATCAGGCACAGATGATTTTTGCTGGCACGTTTTATCCGTCAATACAGCTTTTGCCAAATTAATGAATGAAAACGCATCAGTATTATGAGTGAAATGGTGATTTTCATTCTGTTCAGACGAGAGTCAAGAGAATGCAGATGTACTGACCAAGATACCTTGGTACAACAGGATTGTCACCCCAGGTTCTGCTCACAGCATCAACTAGTCGCTGTAGCCAACATGCATCAACTCAAAATTGCTCAAGTGTGTTTTTTCTTCCTCCATATCTGCACTAGAGTACATTTTTTCCCTGGAAGCACCAGATGATTTCCTGATCAAGCGAGTGCAAGAGCTTCCAGAGTCCGTAGCTGAGAAGATGCGCTACACCCAGGACAAATTCAAGTCTCGTCTGGCTGCATACCGGGAGCGCTGCAGAGATCCACTGTCCTTGTTGGACTTTTTTGACCAGCGGGAACTCCATCCAGAATATTTAGGTAGTCTGCAAAACCATAACTGACCACAAGGGGTCAGCCCAGCAAGTTTTTTGTACCTAATATACATTTATGTAAAAGGAGAAGCTGCTTGTATGAAGAAAAAATAAATCACACCCCTGGAATATTAGAGGAAAATCTAATGTTCTTCTTTTCCCAGACATCGACTCAGATGATTCGGAGTACACATGTACCATGAAGAAGATTATTGAGATTATAGGGGAGCCCAAGAACTACGGCGGGACGGTAGAGGAGCAGGCGGAGCAGAAGAGAAGGAGAGAGGAAGAGAGGAGGCAGAAGCTGGCGGCCGAGGCAGCAGAGAGGAAGGCGAGGAAGGTGGCTGCTCTGGCTGAGATGACGGCTCACTATGAGGAATGGGTGAGCTCAGAAACTAGCTTTAAAAAACACCAAATAAAGATTGCTTAACGCCTGTGAGTGAACCTCCAGAGTCACATCAAATCAGTCACAAAGTCGGCCTTCTGTCATCTGAAGAACATCTCCAGGATTAGAGGACTGATGTCTCAGAGAAGCTCATCCATGTGTTTATCTTTAGCCGCATTGATTCCTGCAACAGCGTCTTCACAGGTTTGACTAATAAATCAATCAAACAGCT
>CAEGAF010160750.1:0-17800 GCA_903067075.1 Micropoecilia bifurca
TTAATTGACATTTCTCCTTATTTCTTTTTTAATTTGTCACTTAATTTATTATTATTATTATTATTATTATTATTATTGCTAGTAGTAGTATTTCTCTCAGTTAAGTCAGAGGCAAATGGTCTGTCTGGGACTCCCTGATGTTTCTAATTAAAGTTTTGCATATCTCCAACACAAAGTAGCCCTTGAGATTACTCTAATTGTAACAATCCATGCTTGTAGGGTAGACCAATATCTATTGAACTGCAAACATCCCAGAGGTGCCCGTTCTCACTGTCTGATCAGGCCCGGTGTTTGATCTTTCACGCATAAATAATTCATGAGATCTAGATGTGGCCAAATGTCACGGCATTTGGGCCATTTCCTCTGAGTGCGTGCGAGTGTGTTCAGATTCTCTCATGCTGTATTTCCACTGCACGGCTGAAAAACAAAAACACAAAAACTGAGCCTGAGGCAGAAATACAGGGAAGGCTCCTAATCAGTGCATATGTTCACTACACCTATAATAAATGTAAAAACTTTCCCTCCCTTGGAGATTTTAGTTTCAGCTCAAATAGCAGATTCATCTTTAGAAGCAGGAGATAAAAGTGGACTGAATTCCAACCATGTTCAGCATGCCATCTTCTGAGCCAGATCAACTGAAAACAGACCTCAGGCTCAACCTCATGAATCCCAAATGACTCCTGCAGCCCCAAATACCACAGATAACCCGCACAAGGGTCGGAGATATGCAGCGATGATCAAAGTATAAAGAAAATTGATGCTTCAGTCAGCATCACACGCCTTAATGCATTTTCTTTTGTTAAATAACAATGGCTTTCTCTCCAGTTTGGATTGCCAAAAAAGAACCAACAGGAGCTCCTGGTTTGGAAGAACAGATGATTTTAAATGGGATCTATAGACAATAGTCTTGGCAGTTTATCCGTTGCTTTTCCCCCTTTTTAACATGAGAATGACACAATCTCCCGGTAGCACACCTGAATGCACTCAGAGCCGCAGCAGGGGTCGAGCCCCTCTGTAAGCGGGGCTGTTATCTGATTCTCTCAGATATTCAGGGCATTAAAGTGCATAGATTTCAAAAGACGCAAATTGGGACGAAAGGAGCTGCTATTTGCTTATGATAATCGGCAGCAAGGTAAAATGAGCCGAGACCCACGCAGACTGTCAGGTACTGTGATCTGTCTGAATAGCAAGCGTTGGACTTTTTTTTTTTTTGGTCAGTGGCCAATGTTGGTAATGAGCTGTATTGCTTTGATGTGTGTGTGTGTGTGTGTGTGTTTTGTATCATCCTCCTGTTGAAGCAGTACTTTTACACATTCTTCTCATGTATGATAATTACCCCTTATGCTTTAGAGTGTGACCCCAAGTTTTACTTTCTGTTTATTATAGTCCACATGGTGAGTCATGCAACATTTTAAACACAAACAAAACCTTGTTTTGTTCTCATTACTCTAAAAGGACACTTTCATTTCTTCCTCTCCCTCTGGGGATGCAATCGCCCCACTCATCACCACTTTTTTCTCTCTTCCACTGCCCCATTAAACACGTCTTCTTTTTCCCAAGTTGGTGGAAAGATGCATATATGAATATTTTCCCCCTCAGTTACATTAACCTTGTTTACTGGATCCTGCAACTTGGGGAACCATATTAGGGTTCATCTTCCCTGGTTTTCTCCCTCATCTCATCCGACACCACAACTACTGCTACTCTTGTTTGGAAACCCCTTCGACCTCCTTTTGCATAATAAATCAGCCTCTTTCTTTGCTCATATTTCCTCTCATTAAACATTTGTGCAAATGTCACTTTTAATACCTGGATTATTTCACAACACATGATTAAAAAAAAAGTTACAGACCTTAATACGTGCAGTTTGGCTTCTCTTTGCTCACTTTGTGCAGAAATCCATCCTGTCTTCAGGCTTGCAGCAGAGTAAACTAGATCTGCCTCTCCACAGATTTCCCCTGTTTCTTCCCCTCTCCCTCTCTGTCATTCAGTGCAGACAGGCTCTACAGCTGGAGTGGACACTGACGAATGTGGGTCGTCTCTATGAATGGACACACACAACCAAATGGCCCTGTCTAACAGGGGCTGTAGTGAAGCTGATTTTCTCCTGGAGAAGTGCTGGAGAGAGAAGAAGAGGCGGTTTGGTGCTCATTCTACTCCCATCCCCTCTCCCTGTGACTCTCTTGTCTCCACCCTCCCCGCTCTCCTCTCTGCTTGCTCATCACCTTCAATAACGATCACACCAACAGTGAAATGTTCCTCTGGGTTGTGTTTGTGCTCGTTTTCCCAAAGCAAAGACGGTGCTTTGCACGAGTATTCACTCCCCTTGACCTTTTTCCTATTTGTTGATGTGACAGCTACAAACTTCTATACACTTTGTCAAGTTCTGCTGCTAAGATGGTCTACTTACTATCCAAATGTTATCTGAGCGTTAAGCTGAAGGAAAGTGACACCGAAGTTTCTTCTTCATTTTTTTACCCAAAAAAATCAGAGATGTGTATCACGCATTCAAACCATGAGTCATCTCTCTGTTTTTACAGTATTTTGGTGTTTGTGTCTACCAGATTTACACAACTGTAAACTGTAGGGGCTTTTTCCCGTTCATCTTTGCAAAGTAGGTAAAGCTTAGTCTAGTTGGATGTAGAACTTTTGTGAACATCCACTTTCAAAATTTGCCACAGATTTTCGGTAGAATTTAGATCTGGGCTCTTGGTGAACCATTCGAACTCGTGAATATATATTGATTGAAACCAAGTCATCAAAAATTTGAATTCTCCTTAAAGAATGACCCTATGTCTTCTGAAGCCTTTGGTAGGTTTTCATCCAGGTTTGACCTCTATTTAACTCATTCATCTCCCCACAAACCCTGAGCAGCTTCTCTATTGTTTTGTAGAAACACTTTGTTTCACAGTAAGAATGCTATGTTCAACTGAAGTGCTACATTTTAGTCTCATCTGACCAGATCACCTTCTTTCATACACTGCCCCCTCATGATTCAGGGCAAACTGTTGAACCTTATTGCTTTCTTTCAGTGATAGTCTTCTTTCCCCCACTCTGCTGCAGATGTCAGATTTATAGTTTGCAAAACTAACAGCAGTCCTGAAAAAGGATTCGCCCATCTGAACTTTGGGCATTTCATGTCTGAGTGAAGCTGTCAGAAAACTGCATTCATAAACAGGACCAAATGGTGAGTAATACTCAGTTGGAGACAAAGCTCCTCAAATGAGACTTCGAACAAGCCGGGGTCTCAAGAAGAAGGAACCGCATCCAACAATTCTTAGTTTCAGCTTTCTTCTCATCTCACATCTTGAAGTTCTGTTTTTTTCCCGTCTTTTCTATCGTATCCAATACTGTGTCAATTCACAACATGAATACTTTAAAAAGATCTCTTTATGTGAGATAACAGTGAAAACTCAGCAAGACATTTCACCTGAATCTTTGACACCTTTAGTTGCTGCCTTTTCCACAGCTGTCCAAACAAAGATCATTCTATTATTAACCATGTCACTTTGTGGGCAGAAAACACAGAATGGCATCCCATTCCACCTCTGCTATGCTGTCAAGGTGTTCAGATTTATCGGGACAAGTTTTGAAAAGTACATCTGGGGTTTGACAGACAATATTCAAGCAAGTCTCTATGTCCTGCTTCCCAGAAACAAGCTCTCATCTTTCCCCAACCTGGACAGCTGCACCTGTATGATCCTCCACAGACCCGATTGATGGCCCTGTGATTCATTGTTACTTGATTACATCTGTTGGGAACCTTGTTTCAATTTTCCTTCTGACATTGCTTTACACGTTCAGCGATTCATTTGTCCATGTTTGACAGTGTTGTTTTGGAGATGTGTCCAGGCCTCTACTTGCTCACTTCCTGTAGTTGTCACCTGTCTGTGTGTTTACATTTCTCAAAATCCTAGCACTACTGCTGCCAATCGAGCAGACTCCATATTGCTGTCTTAAACCCAGTGGGTCAGTGCCGACATGCAGTGTTTTGACTCTTTGTTTGACCACTGCGGTACTTTGTGTTGATGGTCAGTGTCAGCATCCTACCATGTTTGTTCTCTAGCTATGTTGATGTGTGGCACATGTACTCAGTCATTCTAGAGGGTCATATTTGAATAAAAGCATTATAAATAGTCTAATACAAATAATTCACATTATGATATTTAAAATATTACACAAACCACCATGTTTAGTCAGTTCAGCGTATTTATATCATTCCAATTCACAACAAATTTGGTCCAGATTGTTTCCAATTATTCATAAATACACAATAAATCTAATTTACACAAGTATAACCCAATAATTGTGGCACACAGGGAGATCCTAAGTTTAATGCATAACACTCATTCTGCTTACAGTGCCAATAGGTCCAAAATTATACTGTATACATAAGGAAGCCCAGGCAATTGTATTGAGTCATTGCCTTTTCAGCAACACCTCACACTGAGCAAGCAGGGGGAAGGAATGACTCCCTTTGCATCATTAAGAAAGCTGTAGGCCAGCATGATGGAACAGTTTTCAGAAGCTCCTGGGTGTGTTTGCTAGCTGACGTCTTTCTGCAAGCAGATTACAGTTTCTTGTGGTGCATAGGTTCTTTTTGGGTACTTCCTCCCACTTTTCAAAATCACGCATGCCATGTTAATTGACTCCAATAATTTGCCCTTCAGTGTCATTTTGTGCATGCTTGTTCTTCATTACTATTGCCTTGTATTGTTAATAGCAGTTAGCAGCTAGCTCTGAAAGCATTCCCAGATCAGAGCTCCTAACTTTGAGATATATTAAAAACAGACCATGCTTTTTCTTTGCTAGTAATTTTATATTTGCTGCTGTAAGAGTGTGAAATTGTTTTATTTAATGTAGAATTAGAAAGAAGAGAAAACAGGTTTTATTGGTCGAAGCAGAAATGACACAATGATTTGTGCAACAAGACACGTCCAGAATTTAACATCGTGACTCAGAAATGAGTCTGACGAAATGTCTGAGGTGAAAATGATTTCATTTGCAACATTTGCTCAGCTAAGAAGAGGATTGCTACACTAAGTTTGACCTCCGTTCATTTAGAAAAGAACGGAGGAAGACTTATGCAAATTTTCGGTGTAGCATTGACGTCAATGTGGCATCACACCTTCTGTTGCCCCACACTGCTGGCACCATCGTCTTCATTTAAATGGGGAGAGGAGGCTCAGAGGAGGCTTTATGACAGAATTTATTTGTGGAAGAGGCTATTGTCATTGTCACTTCGAGGCTACATTAAATATTCATTTAATCACACACTGCTGAATTGTGCAAATTATGCTTGTGAACATTTTAAATTGCCAATCTAGGTAAAAAAAAAATTGGTTATTGTTTGAAGTCAACCGCAATTACTCTGGGGAAATTTCCAAAACACCCAGTTTAAGATAAGCAATAAACAATTATATTTTTTTAAGGATAAACCTTTGGTCCACAAGGTTATAAGAACATGGAGGTAGAAAAAAACAATCATTTACGCTACAGTAAAAACGTGGAATGTGAATTTGAATGTGATACAAATGTTATCTGACAATGGAAAACTTGAAGTATTTACTCATTCTAAAAGATAAATCATACCATCCTATCCATTTTTGAATTCTTAACTGTGTTAATCAAATGTTCAATTTTTGAGCTTCATTTTGAGCCATTATCAACGAATAGATTCAAATTGAACTGATTTGAAATAAATATCATGCATGGCTCTGGATCTCGTGTGAGCTTGTTAGCACATTAATGGGATTCATGAGAGTGTTAACTTTGTGGCAGATGACACCTGGCCCTGCTCTCTGAAGCTGTGAAGGGGAAAAGGCGCCTCCCCTCCCACAGAAGCCCGGCTTCTCTGCCATCTGCCTGCTGACATGAACACCAGAAGGGAGCGATCGGTTGATTACTTCTTTTCTAGCCATTCGCTTGCTTCACATTTGGTAACCTTATGTACAAAATCACACATATTGGAGGGGTTCTTGAATTTAGCACATGTTCGTGTGGGAATGTTTTCCTAATCGTAGCTCATCAAGAGGAAGGGAAAATGATGAATATTTCAGTAAGATGCTACAGGCAGTATTAATGGTTATGTGCTTTGGGAGGAATCAAGCGCAGAGGAAAGGGAGCAACTTATTTAATTTAAAAAAAAAAGATTTACCTCATTTCCACTCTGCTTAGGGAGGCTACACCTACTTCCAAACTCGTGATGGGCAAGTGTCATTCACATGCTCACATACATGCTAAAAATATTCGCCATAGCTAATTAAGCCGGTGCAAATTCATCGTCATGTCTGCACAAGCTTTAAAGATCTCGTGTTGCTTGTGTTTGTGTGAACACGAGAGAGGACTGAAGGATGAAGATAACAGTTCTGGCCTCAGTTTGCTCTTGTCACTAATCCCGCAGGGTGCCGAAGTGGCCGCCGATTCCATGTCATTCACCAAAATCCAAGCCGGCTCTGCTTCCATGCCATTCCGGCTCTGCCCTTGTGAGGACACTGGTTTCTGCACTGCATGCTAATGAGACACGCTCCAGAGGAGGGAAGTGGGATTGATTTGACATTCTGCTAAGCCCATGTGGAACACAAGTTTAAACTTTGAAATAAAAAGACAAGGAAATGTCACAATATGGCCCGCAAATGCAGCACATGCACAATTATTATGCAGATTGTTAATTCCATTCTTGCACAAATATGGAGTTTTGTTGTCTGGAAAAGGAAACAAGTTTTGTGCCTCACAAATGGGACAAAGGGACAGTTTGAGTTGTTGTGTTTGAGATTATTTGCAGAAACTGAACATGTCAGGAATAACTGTTCTGCAATTTTGTGGCCAAAGCACTTCGACTATTATTATGCAACAGTTATTCACATGCAGTTTGTAATTTGAGTAACTACTCCGTTGTTATACATTTATTTCATCGAACTCACTATACTATCTGAGGCTGAGTTAGAAATAAAAACAAGATTATCTTCCCAGCTGGTAATTATGACCACCACATATTAAGACATGGTAAAAGACATAAATGTGGACCTAATTACTTCAAATTGATTGCAGAGTCTTGAGATCACAGTTATAAGTTGGTGATCATTTAATCTATATTTAAAAATGGAAGGAAGTGCTGCCATCCTTGCATCTTTTCAGCCAGCTCCTTTCCTAATCCCTGATCAGTTTTTCTCTTTTTTAATCACACAATTTTAATTTGAGGATTTTTTTTTTAAATGCAGCAATATCTTAAACTTGATTGGCTATAATGATTAAAAACCAATCAAAACTCAAGTTGCAGTCTAGAAGCTGGAAACTTTAAAGAAACTGATTGTCTCAGCATACCTACCAAGTAATTGAGAACTCAGAGTTTTAAGTTTTTGCTGCATCACCAGATGTATTTCATGTCTCTCAGCAGTCCTGGTCAATTTAAGAATAACTAGGAGAAACGCCTGAAAATGGAAATCTAAAGAAGATGATGAGGAGACCGGTTTCACTTTTTCTTTTTTTTGTTTGCAGGAAATTGTTTGCATTTTTGTGGTGTATGCGACGATAATAAGTAATTATGTTAATGTAGAGGCCCACTTTGTACTTGTCCACTATCACTGTCTGTGGAAGAAATCACAGTGACAATGGTGGTATTTTTTTATTAGTATTCCTGCATGTATCTATTTCTGTTCCCATCATACTTTCAATGTAAACTGAGAGGGATGAGGACTGAGGCAAATGAGAAATTGTGCTTAAAAAACACAAGTTTTTTCAGCGTTGTACACTTCTCCTGTGTTTGATTTCCCTATAGGAAGTTAGAATTACATCACCCTCGAAATGAGTGAGTTCTCGAGGAGAGTTTGATTTGTCTTAGAAGTTGGAGCTTGGATCTGCAAATTACACCACAATAAGAATCGCCAGCATTGAAAAAAAACATCAGAATTTGTCCAACAAGTACAAAGCGATCACAGAGTGACAACCAGTGACGTTCACTGACTCTTTTTGTGGTAACATCCACCAGCAACACAAGACCATGACAAAATATTTATCTTCATTTCATACAAATTCTTAATATCTTAATTTCACAAAAAGAACATCAGTTCACAAATAACTGTTTTATAATGCAATTTGTGCCACTGTTTTCATTAGACAATAACAGAAGTGCTACTAAGTAGCTTATTCCTGCTGCTTTTACAACAACTATGTGCAGCACTGGCAGCAGCTACACTTGGAATTAAACTCAGTGGTGTTCAGAGGCCTCAGGGTTTTCAAATCATGATTCAAACTTCAGGGGGGAATATTGTTGTACTTCCAGCTGTTAGCCATGACTTAAAGCTGGTAACAACCACAAACATAAAGCTCCAGATATTTTTCATTTTAATACTTTATGTTAACAATGTTATTAATCTCGTGTAAATGTGTGGCAAGTTATTAAAGTACTTCTGAAAAATGATATTTGCCCTTCAAACTCAGAGACTGAGACGCAGATAAAAAAATAGTGGATCATAGGAGAAAACACAAATCAATTGCAGCTTATTCTTTGTTGATGCTCTTTCCTCTTTCTTATTAACTTCTTAAGAAGTTCAGAGATTGAGCCAACTGTCCCTAAATCTAGCTAACTGGATCTTTGCACAACTTTCATTTCAAATGTAATCAATAGATGATTTTTTAAAATTTATTTATAGCCTATTTGGACAATATTTTATTCAGTTTTTGAATTGGTTCATCATACTTGATATGAAAATTGGCCTTTTAGCTCAGGACAAGACATCCTCTTTGTTCACATTGGAAAATTGGCGGCATAGAAATAATGATTATCATATTTCTGCCAAGTAATTGAGCACTGTGCTCAGAACTGTGTGAGTTTTAACTCCAGCAGACATGATCCATATTTCCCAGCAGCCAATTTGCCAAGACTCCAACATGAGACAAGTCTTCAGTGGAAAAATGAAACTGAATGTTTGCATCACTCATGTCGAAGCAGGAAAAATATGTATTGTGTTTGTCTCCAAGATTTGCAGAACTATTTGAGAATCCCAATTTTGCTTTCAAAAGGATTTAGAGGATGAAACATGGCCCAATAAATTTATATCACACCACTGCTTTTCGTCTCACAGCGGTGGCATGCCAATCAGAGCGATCTCCACAGAGTGGAGGGCATGGAGCGGAGCAAGCATACCGAGGCGTTACCGTGACACCCCCCCAACCCTATCCACCCACACACATACAGGACAGCCGCCTGATAAGGACGCACCTCTCCAGAATAACAATGAGATGCAGCAATGTGATACTGGCACCATCTCAAATGAACATCGAGGAACGAAGAAAAAGACAAAAACTAGACATCCAACAGATGGCTGGAACCTTTTGAAAACACCGTTTTATGTCACCTCTGATGGCCTTAGCGGTTTGGTGCAATTCCTCTGAAGGGGACACTCTAAATTCATGAAACAGGAGAAGAAAGGAAAAATGTCCTCAAAGTCAAATTCAGTTGAATACATGAATAATTTAAAGCACTGAAAGATTTGCGGCCCTTAAATCACAAAAAACAGGGATTCATTATTCATCTGTTTCAAACTGGGAGATATTTTATGCACAACTTACACCATGCTGATGTTCTGAGTACAAGACAAAGCCTCTTGTCCTTCTGGAAAATTACAACGTGATTTGGTAATTTTTTTTCTAGTTTGTAAATATCTAATTGTTCTCTATGTCACTATGTTTATCTCTCATTGGACATCGGACAGGTCAAGCTTTAAGACCCTGCACCATAATTTATATTGCTTTTCTCCAGTGATGTTTAGTATTTTAGGAATGTTCACTGAGAGGTAGGCAGTCTCTTGGAGACCTGACAAACTGGCACTCAGATTTATTAGCGCTCTCTGGTGAGCCCAGTCTGTCTGTAATTCAGCAGAAAGTTGAATGACTGCTTGAAACAAAAACTGTTATTTGACCTTTTAAAAATCCTCCTTGATTCAGGTTGGATTCTGTCCTACTCCAGTTCTGACCAGCGTCATTATTCTGAAGTGAAGTGGCATGTGACAGCCTTTCTTGTTACAGCTCTGTCAAAGCTCTGTCTGTGGTTGTGAAAGTCTTACTTTTCTATGCATAATTAATGTATACAGTTGCATTCTGATTCTTCAGCCTTGAATTTTTCCTTTTCTTCAAATAAGTTCCCAGTTATCTCATAATCATGATGAATTAGGTGTTTTGAATAGAAATGATGAGCTAGTGAGGAAAAATTTGTCATTTTCAACTGTATTTAAACCCAAGGAGATCATATGTTTCCTGGATGATATTTGTAGTATAATTGTTCACCCTTTCCTCTTTCGCCAGGAAACAGCCAAACATTCATTTGATCATTTTGATTTGATCACATTAAAAAACAATTCTAACAGGTTGATGTTGTTCTTGTTATTCATTTATTTCTTTCAGCGACCCTCCACATAGTTACAGACTAAACATTTTAAGTTGATGTATTTCAAAACCTGCTCATGATTATGTAGTAGCATAAATGGTACGCTGCCACTTTAAGGCCAATTTCAGCTGCTGCATATAAGCAAACCTTCACCTGGCAGGAGGCTGCTTGCGTGGGAATGTCATCTCAATCTGCTTCCTTTGTTTGCACCGTTCTATGTAAGCATGGCTGTTTGTTGGTTTTAATAGTGGTTATTAATGCTAACTGGTCTATCTGCTTAGCCTCTGGACCGATCTGTCCATTCATTTGTTTGATGACAGGAAGGGAAGGGCTAGCGTAGCCAGGTAACATCCACCCCAGGTAAACAAAACCTTCACATAGCGTTTTCTTACAGTTGCACTGAATCTAGGTGGAATTGGGGATCTGGTTATTTGGCAGTGCATTAGTTTATCAGGTCACAGGTAAGCCGCTGCTGCAAGTTCTATTTTTGTTAGCAGTTGTATTAATAATTTGTTTTAGCTTTCTGACTCCCTTCAGCATTGCACCTGGAGTGACACTCACTGCTGTTTTGCCTGCCTATAAATTGTTTTAAACCTGAACTTTCCCTGCTCCCGGGAGCATTGATGGCAAAATTAAGGGGATAAAGTCCAATATAGTAATGTTATTGTATCACTGTTTTATTCATATGTTTTTTTTTCTTTTGTTTTTCTTTTAGGGACTGAGGCTTCTGTGGTGGCGGTGTCTTGTCTTGTGTGTTTTGTTGGATCACCTTTTTCTTTCTTTGTTTCCTTGTTTTTGTAGTGTCCAGGGTGATTCCCTTTTTCTGCGCTGGATGTTGCCCCCTTCCTATACTTCCCCAATTGGTAAGCCTCAGTTTCCTTTGAAATGGAAACATTTTATTATGATAAATCTTGTCAAATGCATTCACTGTTTTAACAATTCAATTTCAGATTATTGGAAATTTAAAAGATATATTGAAGTTTAATACATTTTTGTAGAACTTTCTGAATCTTGTCTCATTTCCGGCAGAACGTACCTGTGTCCTTATTGCATTACATTTTCCTGGAGTTATTCCAGGTGGCATTGTTGGTCATTGTAACCTTCAATATTCTATATTTGGGTTCATAATAAAAAGAAAATCCACCCCCAGTTTGCCACATTTATATAGTTAATTGGAAATGAGAAACAAAATGGGAGAAGAGCTCTGTTTGCTTTAATGCTCAATGCAGCAATTACCATCTTATGCTAAGAAATTATCAGCAAATTTCTTTTCAGTTAAAGTCATTTGATCCACATAACAATCTACAAAATGGAACATTAATATACAGAAAATGTGATTATTAAACAAAGAAAAACGGACCACATGGACTTTATGCCCATGTTTAATGTCATGCTAACTTGGTGCTGGTTGTTGGCATTCTCTGAAAATTTTAATTCCTTCACATTATTGAATGGTTTGGCAGAGACAAGCTGGCTTCCTTTGAGATCTTTTTTTTTTTTCTTTGAGAAATGGATATCAAAGCGCTGATTACCAGCCCTCTTGTTGAGCCAATGCAGGAAAAGACGTCTGGAACTCGACCAAATATAACTCGTCTTGGAGAAAGTGCACCAATTATAACAAAATCAAACATCAGCTGAGGGCCCTTTGCATTTTCTCTTCACTCGTTAAGGAACCATTTAAAAGAACAGAGGAGTCGGTACACAAAAATCTCACCGGAACACAGATTGAACAAAGTTTCCTGAATCTTGTCACCAAGGAAATTGTCTCTGTTACTTTATATGTGCAGCTCTGAGCTCAAACTTTTATAACTAGTATTCATGATTATGAGTATTTAATCTCTCTGATTTTATAGCGGCATGTTTAAATGAAACATCTGCTGTGGAACTCAACTGGGGCAAAATTAAAAAAATACTTTACTTAACCCAAATCAGACTAGGGGGGAAAGTTGATTTTTACTTCACCAATCGAATCTTGTGGGGTTGGAAAAGGTGTAGGTAAATTACAAGGCAGAAGAGTAGAAAAAGAAGATGCTATGGGACTGATGAGAAGCTCTGATGGAATCAAAATGTGATTCTGGATTGTGGAGAAAGGGTGAATAAGCAGTTTGGAGTGATACAACAATAAGAACTGGTCTAAAAAAAATCACTCATGGCAATCTGCAAGCTTGAGATTGTTCCTGTTGGTCGTTTTTTACTAGATATGAACAGGTGTGAGAATTAGTGCAACTGCAGCACCTGGGAGGAAGGAATCCAACAGTTATGTGAGGATAGTTCTGGTTTTAGGTCTGCATTTTACAGAGTAAACTAACGTAAGCTGGTCAAAGCTGACCACTCTGGGTCAGGATTCTTCTTTGTAAGCAGGGATTCCTGAAAGGTGAACCACACATCAGAGCCAGCAAGCAAACACAAGCCTGCCTCAGGGATGTGTGTGGAGCCAGATGCTCTTCTCAATAGCTACCTATAGTTGAATACACACTTTTCCCACAAACTCTAGAAGCTTGACGATGAGATTACAGTTATTGTGTTAATTTTTATTGAAGATGGAAATGCCTTCAAGCTGAAAGCAGAGCCTCTAAATACATGATCTGGGCACAACACTCTGGTCCTTAAGTACACCTCAAAAACAAAAGAGATAATCAACATTTTTTCCAAATGCGCTGCAAAATAGTGGCGATTGTAGGGAATCTTAACTTCTAGGGAGTAACTGCACAGCTGAAGTCGAACCACTAACGCCTCCCACCTAGTGAGGAAAGCACAACACTGGCTTTTCATTCCCAGGAAGCTGAAACAGACATAAACATAAAAATGTTTGTAGAAATCCATCCTGACATTTGGTGAAAAAATAAATAAAACAAATGCATTGCTGCATCTCGTCAAGATGGCACAGTTTGTTGGCTCCAACAGATGGATTGTGTCTATTTCACCAAGGTAAAAAAGGTGTCATCAAAGATTGTGAACATAATGGTCACTGTCTACTGCTGCCATATGGCAAATAGTTCAGAAGATTAAAAACAGTTGCGTCCAGATCCACTGAAATGGGCAAAAGACAAGTCACATTAAGAATGAATGGCAGAAAAACTCAGGAGAAGAAAACAAAGCGTAACTGTCCAAAGCTGAAGTGAAAGTAAGAAAATGTAATCCGCTGGGATAAAAATACACAATTGCCACACAAAGCATTTCTAAAGGGTCTGCATTTCTTCGGGGGCCCATTTTAGCACCACTAAAGAGTTTACTGAAGGTATCAGATATAATAGAAATATGAAGGTCTGTAAATATGAAAAGGGTTGCCTGGTGTCAAAAAACTCACTTTCATCAGGACAACAGCCTGAAAAACACAAAAGCTTTAAAGGTTTCTTGGGAAGGAGGAGATTACTTTCTTCAACCGGACATCACTGAGTCGTGGCTTCAATCTAATTGAAAACCCTCAGAAAGCGAAAATCTACCACTGCAAGGACTGAGGGGTTTAAAAAGCATGCAGTACTCATAAAAAAGGTTTCAAAAGATAAATATTGAATCATCGTGCTGATACCTGTAAATAGAATATGTAAATTGTGTCAATGGGAATTTTTATTGTTAACTTGGGAGTCTATTTGAAGCCATTTTAAACTTGACGGTACTTGATTGAATAAGGACCAGTTGTTGGCACTATTGCCTTACATCACAAAGGTCCTAAATAAATAAATAAAAAAGTTGACCTATCCTTAACATCCACCATGTGAGAAGGATTAGGCATAGAAAATTTAATAATAGGGTAAATATTTTCACCAGAACTGAAACACACATTGCTGGATGAAGTGATATGAAGGTTTTTTTAGTTGGAATTGTTCTGGTTTTCACTGTATTTTATATCTGAAGTTTCAACCTTCTGTAAATTTGAAGATGCATCATGCTGATAAAATGGTCCAATGCCGTCGGTTGGGAACAATTTGCATCTTCTCAGGGACTGAAGAACAATGTGAGACTGAGATAAAGGAGACGGAAGACGTCATACGAGTCTGTTGAGGAGACGTCACGTTTGCGTTTCCTCGTCTCATCTCAACTGAGAACAGATATAGATTTTTGCTTTGATGGGAGAAAATGGCCACAGCAGGCCAACACATCCCTCATCTCAGCTGGGACAGATTGGTGAGGATATTTCATACAATCTTTGGCAGAACAAAGATCCATCTTACCTGTCAGAGAGAGGATTACTCTCATCGTTTTCTTTAAACAAAACAATCCCTTTAAAATATGAAAAAGATCCAGAGCAACATTTAAGAAACAAAATAGATATTTGGAAATGTTTTATTTCACATTTGAAACACCCAATTTTAGACATTTTTTTTCTTCACTGCTCTTATCTCATATTTTATACAAGTTATGATCAAGACAGACATCTGCATGGGGTTTTTTGCAGAGTAAAAGCGAATAGATCAGGTTGGGGTCAAACAAAGCATCCCCATATGATGTAGTTGTAGTTACAAACCTTATTTTTATTTCAGTGAAATTGATTGATTGATTGATTGAGCACCCTTCATGCTGGCAGCACAGGTGGAAGGTTGATTCGGAGACGTTACTTTTCTCTTTCTGAACTCAGTTTGAACCGTCCAATGTTATACAGTAAATTAACCAGAGATTAGTTTTTTTTAAAAGCCTGAGAAAAGAACTCCCTAAGAGGAGAAAGGTGAATGGGAGATGCTGTTTATATGTAACAAGTGTATGATAAAAAAAAAACAATGTACTTTCATCTTTTCTTCATTTTCTTGGAATAGCCAGGATCCTTTCCTTTGCTTAATTTCTTAATAAAATAATAATCAAAATGCATTTTGATTCATTTTTGATTGATTCAGTATTTCAACTCAGGTATGATTTATTTATTTCCATGACAGTGTTTTGGAGTGAATGCTGAATACTAGGTTAATCCAATGCCTCACATTTCAAGTAATTTGTTTTTAGACACATCTAAAACCAAATTATTTCAAGAAAGTCTGGTTTGCCTACATTCCCTGGACAAACTTAAATCTGAACTTCATCTTAATTTTATTTTTATTTGATCAAAGAGCAAAAGTTTATTCCTTCTTCAAGTTACACTTACTGTCTCTTTCTGATTGTACTGGTACTTTCACATCGGCAGTAAGACCTGGCAGCTATCCCATGATAGTTTTAGTTTATTGAGACTTCTTTTGACATCTTGTGGTTTGATTATGAAGTGAACCTGAATATTACACAGAAAATTTATTTTGTTCAGTGACTAATATTTATTATTTACTATTTTGTCACATGCTGGTACTTTGCATCTTAGTGAAATTGTTCACATATTTAAAGCAGAGAATGGATAATACAGGATATCTTATAATAACCTTACATCCAAATCTTGATATGAGCATAATGCCTTCTTTTATTCTACAACCTTTTCTTGTCAACAAGACAGCCTGCAATTGTTAAAATTAGCTTGAAAGAACATTGCCATACAAAACATAAATATGGATATGGAAACTAAATTGAAAAGAACAAACAAAATGTTTTTAAAAAGTATCTATGGAATTTAAGCATGTTGTGATTGGTTAGGAAACAAGGATGAGCAAAAACAAGTGAGACAGTTTTCCATCAAATACAGCCATCAGGAAAGTATTAGCAGTGATGGTTGGCTGAAAGTTCAAGAAGCAGCTTTCTGACCCAAAGATTGCAAATTGGAATCCTTAATCCACTGGAGCTGCTCAGCAACACAAGCAGCATGAGTTTATGCTTCTCATACATGTAGTTCTTGCCATGTAACACTTTGTAATTAATGTAACCCTATTAAACATATGCCCGAGACAAAACTACACAAAACATGTTTTAGTCATAGGTTTGAAATTGGGGAAATATTTCACAGCTTTGCGCCATTTCCAGTCCACAGAGACCAGTGTTTCAGGGCCAATTTGATGAAATACTTTTAATGGGGATTAAATATAAGGTTAAGATATTTGGCTGACATCCATTATAATTCTTGCAGAATTCTTAAAGAGAAATACTGCCATCCGGTGGAACATGTGGAACTTGCAGGCACTCACAAAAATCTACCAATTTCCACAGACATTTCTGTTGTACTTTTAAACGGAAATGTTGGTTTTTGTCTTTCCTTTTTGTATATTTCTGTGGAAATTTCGTTTTCCAGTGACATATTCATGTTTCATATTCATATTCCATTTATGAATATGAAACAGATGCATTGACAGCTAGTTAATGATGAAATGCTTAATTGTTCAATGTAAAACTATCTACAATTTTCTTTGGTAAATATGACTGAGCTGTAGTCTAACAACACCAACTCATTTGCCAGAGATGACAGCAGGGAAGCACAATCATGGTGCTCTAGCTTTCCGATATAGTAAACATAGTTGCATTTCAGCAAGTTATTAGATAATCTTTTAAAGTTAAGAATCTAATGTATAGTGGTCTATTTCAATAACCTACTTTTATACTACATCTAATTAGTTCATAGTTATATCCTCCATGATTTAGGATTTATATGTCCATGTGTTCTACATGTACCTTCTTTGTTTTAATGGAACTGACCCTGGTAAAAAAAAAATAAGTATACTTTAGTATACTAAATTTTAACATACTTTAGTATACTTTTATCAATGTACTTCAACTATACTATTTTTGGAACAACCAATTTTGTGCTTAGTAGTATTTAATAGTATAAAATTACAATTAATAGTATACTTTAGTATACTATACGTACTGTTTTGGAACAACTTCAAGTATACTTAGTGTACTTAAAGTATACTTTTTAAATTTCATATTTCGTAGCTTTATTATTATATTTTGGTATAATTATTATATTTTGAGTGTAATAATTAATGATATAATAATTATAGAACTATGTCTCAGAATTATATATTAAATATACTTCAAATATATTTTAAATATACTAATAATATAATAATTTATTTAAATTACACTTGATTTTTATTTTTGATTTCCTGCTATTGATAAACTACAACTTTAATTACTTGTGAAAGTCTTTATTCATACTTTGTACAATACATGCATAACTACACTACAGTACTTACATTGTTTTATGCTAAAATTACATGTAAAGATTAATTACACAAGATGCCCAAGGTAATTCAAATATTTTTTATTACAGACATTTTAAAATTGCCCAATTTTACTCACGACTTTATGAACTTTACATAAATGATCAGTTTACACATCAAAAGTGAACTCATGAACATAAAAATTTAAGTGTGACAAAAAAACATGAAAGTGAGGATCAACGACAGAACATTCCTGTTCACTGCACCTTACAGAAACCTACAAAAAGAACAATAGAGCAATTAACCAGAGAAAGCATTTGCATTTTAAGAGAACAGAAAAATGGCAAATAAAAAAATCATACTTACAATTTCAAGACGTTGTGGACTCGCCATGTATGTGACATCATAA
>CAEGAF010160751.1:0-19499 GCA_903067075.1 Micropoecilia bifurca
ACCCGGAGAAAACCCACGCATGCACAGGGAGAACATGCAAACTCCATGCAGAAAGGCCGGGGCCAGGAATCGAACCCAGAACCTTCTTGTTGCAAGGCAACAGCTCTACCAACTGCGCCACTGTGTTGCCTTTACATTAGTAAAACACAAAATAAAACCATCACACAGTTAAATTAGCAAAACTAATTTAAGAAACTAGTTTTGCTAAAAATGTGACATTGTGTAATATAGTCAAGTTTAACAGGTGGGTGTTGCATCATTTGAGCCGCATTGATCTGCAGACTCCAAAGTCACTGAATGTACAAAGTACTTAAATCAACAGTTACTCTAATAAGCAAAGAAAAGTTTTGTTTGCCCCTGTTCATATTCAGCCAAACAATCCAAATTCACACTTCCAGCAGCTTTTAAAATCCATGTTTCAGTTCCCAACGTAACAACAGTGGTGATCGAGTTCTTTCCAGGAGTTGGACAGCACAGTGATTGCCTTGAATTGTTGCATGCAACCCTGGAAAACTTTATTCTTTGAAGCTCCAGAATATAACAGAAGCGATTTTCAGATGTTTGCATTTAATGAATGTGTGATTATAGTTCTTTGTGTCAGGCAGCCACGGCAGTAGCTGCCTGTCTGCTCGCATTAAGTTGACTTAATTGTGTTAACATCTCAAGACGAAAATGGCCTGAACTGAATCTTGCTGATAGATGGGGGTGTGGTGTGTGTGTGTGTGTGTGTGTGTGTGTGTGTGTGTGTGTGTGTGTGTGTGTGTGTGTGTGTGTGTGTGTGTGTGTTTGTGTGCGTGCGTGCGTGTGTGTGTGTGCGTGTGTGTGTGTGGAAGTGACAGTTGCTATATCTAGGAGACAGTAATGCATCAATGCAACTTTGTGTTCTAATTGTTCTTTTATATCAAATCACAGAAGTGATTTTAGACACCGTATCTGCTCTCATTCTCTAATGCCATGTTGTTTCTGAGTGAACATTTGAAGTGTGTGAGTGTTGTGTCAGCTTATGGGAAGTTGGAGAAAGCAATTATTGTTCTCCATCCCTTTTGAATTGATGTCTTATCAAGAAGAAGCAGGAGGACTTATTTGTTGAGTTCCTCCATCAGCGGCCTTGTCCTCTGTGTTTCTTTAAATTTCTCCATTCAGCTTCAAAATGCCTCAGTTTAGAGAAACTTTTGTAGGAAGACAGCTAAAAAGATATAAACAGGAAGAGCATTAACTCTAGAATTGTCTTCAAATAGAGAAGATAGATCTAAACACATAGGCTGTGTATTTATACTATGGTGCCTAGTAGGTTTAGGTTTTTATTATTAATGACAGTAATCCTGTAAATTCACATGCATTAATGTGGCCCATGTACATAAACCATAATGTACATGTTCTCTCTTAGGTCTGAAAATGATGCTGCTCTCAGCCAGTCTGACGATCCTGATGGGGAGCAGCGACTCTCCTAAAACTAAAACCCGAATACTGACCTGCCGTCTGAGGTGGGGAGAATGGAAAAATAAAACAAAAACAAAAAGAAAAAAAATGTAATAATCACATTTTCCTATGTTTTCTTAAAGGATATTTATTGGATTAATGAGATATAATTAGCGAGATATAATTGATCATCATATAGCTAAGATGACTTATTTTCTGCTTTTGGTCCTGCCCTGGTTTGTTGAGTCCAGATTTTTGGTCGGTGAATGAGAGTTGATGATAAAAGTAAAAGAAATGCCTAACCACAAGTCTGAGCACTTTTACTCTCACTATCTGCTCAGTTTGGCTCACAATGTTTGCATTTTACTACCGGATGTTGATCTTGATGTCTGTGCCAACAGCATTACAGCTCTTGTGTGGGAGTTTGAGGGTTGGCTGTTCAAAGTCACCGCCACTTTATCACTAACGCGTCACTGTTTGCACACACCAACAAACAGAGATACTGAAGTTATTACTCAGGCATGTGTCCTCTGCAGGTCAATGTGTCTTTGCTGTGCTTGCATTTTACCTCATTTCTTTGTAAGTTCAGAACATCCAGAATAACTAAGATGCCAACAGGGCTTTTGATTTACCGCTACAGAGACTCTTGAGGAGTATCCAGGAAGAATGTCATTAACCTTTAATCCATCATAAAGAAATAATCTCACCTAGACCTGCTCAATTGTTTACTGTCAAACATCAACTGTGTTAATTTGATACTTTGACGGGAAGCTCAGCAGTGGCATCTACCTTTGCTTCCACAAGAACTTTGTCTTTGACCTTCCTTTGTACCCAGGAAAGTTACAGGAGCCTCTCCAAGATTTAATGTGAGGGACATGTTTGGGTCTTGGTGCTTGTCAATACCTGAGACATTGATAACAGAATTTGTCAATGAACAAAAATGAGACTAACTCATAGCAGAGAAATATAATTAAATAATATAAGTTTAGCTGAAACGTTTGCTAATTAGACTGGCATTTTTGTAACAACTGAAGTTACTTAACTGTGCTTTAAAATGACACTATGTGTCTGGAAAATACATAATATTGTAACTTTAAAAAGGAGCTTCAAAAGAAAATGAAGTGGATTAGCAGAGTCTGGGAAAAAATGATTGTGTCATCCAGGACTGGATCTTTGTGTTACGACTGACTGCTACCAAAAATGGTTTCTGCCCACAGTACCAACAAACACAATTACTCTGTTTAGATACTTGGATGATACAACTTAGGAAAACATTCAATTTCTCTTTGGAATAAAGTATTTTTATAAATTGAATTGAACTGAATTTGTTTCAGTTTGCAACCCAGTTATGCATTTTTGTATTTCTGTCAAATTCTGGAAGAGGGAAAAAAAAGGGAAAACATTAATCATTTGTTTTCTTTCATTTTTGATGTCCCTTATCATGATAAATTATACATTTCATCTGGTTAAAGACAAGTTGACTAGTTTTCAACTCCTTCATGAGAATGCCATGTTTATTCACAAAACTATTAGATCAGGAGTGAAACTACTTTTTAATTTATTAATTTATTGATAATATCTGTTTATCAAATGTCGGCTTTAAATACTTTAACCTGCTGTACAGACACTGAGCACATTAAAAAGATTTATTTGGGGGTTTTGATACGACTGTCAGCAAAAGAAAACACAGTGACTCTCTTAAATAATGAGAGATGCTAAAGCCAAGCAGCCATAGCTGAGGCTGCCTGTGTCTGCTTGGACGACTGTCAATAGACGGCTGGTTGAATCAACAGAGCTTCTCTTTCTGAAGCTTGAAGTTGGACATGCATTGGAGGACAGATGTGCAACAAGTGTTTTAGTGTTGCTTCCGCTCCGCACACACACAGATGGACAGATTGACCTGTTGTTAATCAGGCACATGACAACATGATGCTTCTCTGTTGCTCACAAATAGCTGGGTGACTTTGTGTGTGTGTGTGTGTGTGTGTGTGTGTGTGTGTGTGTGTGTGTGTGCGCGTGCGTGTGTATTTTCGTGTGTGTGTGTGTGTGTGTTTCTACAGTGTGTTGTGCAGTCTGGCGCACTGCAGAACAGATGTAGATTCAACAAGCCTGACCTTCCCGCCAAACTGACTCCTACTGTGAGGATTCCCTCCCTCATGCACATACACAAAAACCCGCAGCTAACATACATGCACCCCTATCACTCTCCCCCCGATGGCCATAACCTCTGAAACACATAAGCTTGGAGTGTGTGTTTCATGTCAATTCCCAGACCCCTTGTATGGACACAAAGTGGCCTTGTGTTAGGCACATGGCAGACCCGTTCGTGTGTGTGTGTGTGTGTGTGTGTGTGTGTGTGTGTGTGTGTGTGTGTGTGTGTGTGTGTGTGTGGGTGTGTGGCGATCAGGCAGGTGCTTCTTTTGTCTCAGAGACAGTAGCGCTTATCCAGACAATAGTGCAGAACGGACAGTTGCCCTCAACACAATATCACAGCCTATGAGGCCTGTGGCCTGCGGCATGCTGCCTTGTCATATAGTCAGGGACCTTCAGCAGACAAACAGGATGACTGGCAAGCACACTCTGGAGAATTTGTGCATTTGTAATTGAGTAGGAAATGATCCGATAAACTGAAGGATGAAGGAGCAGAGAATTGCAGCCAGGCTTGTCCTGAAGCTGCAGGTCTCTGCTGAATCTGATTCTCTTCATCAAAGTGTGGAATAAGCTTAAAGATTGCAGACAATGTGAACATTACCTAGAGTATTTCATGTAAAGTTTAATGATACTGAGCAGTAGATGTAGATCTTTGTTGGAATGATATAACTGTCTTTTTCTTTTCATAGGAGAATGAAATCAGTTTGTTTCACATATTAGTATAGGTTTATATAACTAGTTGTTCTCATTACAAACACGTTTTTTGATATTAGGATTTGACATTATGACTTTTTAAGTGGATGTGTCTCAGAGGATCCTGTACCTGCTGTCCTGCCAGTGGACACAGACCATGGAGTCCCATGCAGTTCAGGCCTGTTTAACGTGGATTTACATTTGAGTAAAATTTTTTCACATTTGTTTTAAATGAGGAAACTTTTGAAGCAAGTCTTGAGCTTAATTTGCAGGGTTGTTTTTATTTAGTGGAAACTTGTTCAGACTTTGAGTAGTGAAAGTTTGAGAGCAAAAATCTGTTTGTGAAAAACAACCTGAAAAAAAACAATGTCTTCAATTCCTGGTCATATTCAAATATCAAACCCAATCTTGTGTCCCCTTGTCTCTTGTCTTGACATCATTGTTAAATCATCTGTCTGCTGACAACAGTTAAATCCGTCTTGCCACCTGTTGCTCAGATAACAGACATGTGTCCAGCTTGTGGTCACTTCTGCACAACAATATGGATCCATGAAAAAAGTGAGGTTTCTTTGCTCAAAGACGGCCTTGTGTTCTCACGCCATCCTCGTCTTCCCACACATCCCTCTGACCTCATTGCATACACTTGATCAACTTCCTTATGCTTGTGGGTTTGTGTCTTGAAGCGTAGCTGGTGCAGAGATGAGTCCTTCTCACCAGGAGGCCTGTGTCCTCTAGAGCTGACCTGCATCTCAACTCATTAGTAACAACCACACACATATCTGGCAACAATGCAACCTACATTTTTAAATGCTGGCTGTCTCGTTTTGCAGTCATACCTGAGTGAAGATGAAATCTCAGTTTTTTGTATTATTATTATTTTATTTAACAACTTTTACAATAAACCAAATGCCACAACAAACTTTGGCTTTTGGTTTGGTTTGTTTACAGACAAATCATATATGCTGATATATTATTTGCAATTAGTAAGTGAGTGAAATACAGCAGTTTAAGTGTGCTAAACCACAAAACCACCAACTGCTGAATTTTCAAGACAATTAACACTCAGGCCCAAACAAATGATTTACATTTGTTTCCTAAAGGATCTGATGGACAGTATGAAGACACATAAATGTCCCAATTTTAAGAGCAATTAATTGTGTCAAATGGTTAAAGTGTAACTGGTCAAGCAGAGTTGTGCTGTCTGCTCACACTGGTCAAGTTTTCCAGGCACTTCAACACTTGAAAAAGGAAGGATTCTTACTTTCTTTTTCAATAAGCTAAGAAGATTTGACTGATGAAGATATTAGCTAAGTTCTTAGTGCTTCTGGTTCAATCAGTTTATTTTTTGTTTTGTTTACAGTGGGAGAAATGAGTGTTTAAGAATCTGTCAATTTTTACTTACAAGACGAATCTCTAAATTTCAGTCAAGACAATTTTCTTTGCATAGCACATTTTCAGCAGCAAGGCATTTGAAAGTAAAATATTGAATTAACATGAACAGCCGTTTGGTTCAGAGAGGGAGTCCTGTCCCCACAGTGGATGATGGTTGTTTATAGCACAGGCAATTTCTGGTTAGTTTCTTAGCGTCAAACTTTTGCATTACAAATGTGACGAGCAATCATTAGCTATTGGATTAAATTTAAAATCTGGACAAAGCGAAATGTAGAGCAAGGAGCTGGTTTTCACCAGGCTTATTATGACATGATTTGCTGCTTTTTGAGATCTGTCAGCTGGCTTCAAGTTGTTATTGAAATTATTTTAGATTTTAAAGATCAGGCTGCAATCAGGTTATCATGAATTTGTTTGATTGTTACTGAAGAAATTAAATATTGTACAGTTTGTAATTTTTTGTACAATATTAAAACATGGTTTAATTGTTTCCTTCTTGCAGGAAGAATAAATAACATAATCAATATAACTGGCATGTTATCATATATTATATCACTATCATATGTTATATGATAGAGAGCACCAGTCTGTGAGTTTGGAGAGAGTCAATAATGTTTTCAACAAATTGTCATATTACAGGAACCTTCGTGTATTCGAACACATTTGATGTGATCACTTTCACTTAAGAGTTCCAGAACTGTTGCGATTGGTTCTTTGTAACCTCTAACAAAAGCATTCTAACCAATGAGCTTTTCATTGGCCATTAGTCAAACAGCCCTGTCAGACTGTAGATGTAAGAGATATTAATGATTTGTGAAATGGGATCATTCATTGTGTTTCAAGGAATAATAGAGGGCAAAGGTTCACGTAATCTGGAGAAATTTCAATTTGAAAGTGAAAGTAAAACTTCAAAGTGTTTGGTTCCAAGGTCTCTGCTCTGCAGCTGGTGGGTTTGGACTAGAACTGCTTGTAATTGTTGAGCTTTCCATTAAGAAGGCCTTCAGGTTTGAAACGTATTTAGTAACAGGTGATCTGATCCGGCCTCAGTACATTTTATATTGTCAAAAAGTCCAAGTGTTGTTTAGTATTGTTATTTGCACAGTTTCATTTTCTCTTCTTATAAATAGTCTTGTTTTTTAATGCAAAAGGACATGAATATTTTTACACTTTTGTAAAATTACTCTGTTCATTTTCACATTTCTTTGCATCATAGTATCAACATAAGTTAACTTGAGTTGTCAATTTGCCTTTACTGTATGTACATCATGTTATTGTTAACTATGTTTTATACTTTTATTCTTGTGTAAATGCAGGTGCTTGTCTGTCCCTTTGGTGCTGTTTCACTTGAATTTCCCCATTGAGGGAAAACAAATTATTTTTGTTTTTATTTTTCATTTTCGCACATTCCTACTAGAAAAGCAAGAAAAGCAAGAATCTTTCCCTATGCATTGCAAAACTAATCTTTTCGACATCTTCAGTCACTCCATTATTATCCATCCGTCCGTCCATTTTCTGAACACCCTTGTCCCTTAGTGGGGTCAGGAGGTGCTGGTGTCTCTGTCCAGTGAACGTTTCGGACGAGAGGCAGGGTCCATCTTGGACAGGTCGCCAGTCTGTCGCAGTCCATTATTATCCATTTGGAATTAAAATGATTTTCTATTTTCACTTACATATTTGTCTGACTGAATAAAACATTTTGGAGCAGTCTTGTCAAAGGCAAGGCTAAAAGAGGAATCCTACAAAGTGCACATGGAAAAAGCTGGTCAGTGGGGGAGTTGACCACTGTAATTTCAGTGAAGAATTTTCCATTGATTATGGAGAAGGATATAAATGTTTTGACATGTCATTTTTATTAAAATGCTTAAAATAAAGCATTAAAATCAAAATTAGATTAAAATTAAATTTTTTCAAATCTAATGCTACTGTTTACATAGTTTTATCTTTTTAAATGATACCTGCCTTTTTCAGAAACAAACTCTTTGGTTGAGAGAAAAAATCTCAAACTGTGCTGTGAAGTAATGTGTTCTCATCTCCTAGTTGTGCAGCATATCTTTTTGTTATGTCTTGCCAAAGTTTCAGTTAAGAAAGGTGTTTGCTCTGCTGCCTACACTCACCTGCCGGGTTTTTCCCTAAACACTGTGCAGATGTTGAGTGTTTATGGGGGAAGTTAACTACCTTAAAGCAACAGCAGTCATCTGTTCATTACCTGAGCCACACTGTTCACCCACAGAGGAAGTTTGCTGAGGGCGATGGCAGCATTCTTGTCCCAACTTCAGTAAGAGATTATCTATATGTATAATGTAAATACTGATGAGCTGTTTTTGAATAATGATTATAACTTCACCGCTTTTAATTGTTCCCCTGTTTGTACAGCTGAGGTTCTCAGAGAATTGAAAAACAAAGACACCAAAAAATTGGCAGGGCCAGATAACCTGGATCCTTTTTTTTTCTAAAATTAGCTACAGAGTTTATAGCAGAGCCATTGTCTCATATTTTTAATCTAAGTCTAATCTCTGATAAAATCCATAGTGTCTGGAAATCAGCATGTGTTTTGCCTCTATTCAGGGTGGAGAATCATCACAGGTAAACAATTACAGACCAATTACTAAACTGTGTATCCTAGCAAAAAAAATTTAAAAACTAGTTGCAGATCAATTGAAGTTTTTTTAAATTCTAATTGTGTTTTACAAAATGTACAGTCTGGTTTTAGGGAAAAACATAGTATTGTTACTGCCACTTTAAGGGTTATTAATGAGCTTATTCAGGTTCTTGATAAAAAAAAAAGCATTGTGTTTCTCTGTTTATTGATTTATCAACGGCATTTGACACAGTAAATCACACACTTTTAATTGATATTCTATACAGCATTGTTCTCTCACATCAAGCCACCATGTGGGCAGCTGATTACCTGTCAAACAGAACCCAGAGAGTTCAGTGGGATGGCTTCACTTCTTCTATTGGTACGATTTTAAATGGTGTCCCACAGGGCTCAGTTCTTGGCCCACTTTTATTCTCTATTTATATAAATAACGTGAAAATCTGTCAAATGCTTTTTATCATTTCTATGCAGATGATTAGTAATTTACTGATATTCTTCATCACTTGTACAGGCAATACAGTATTTGCAGTCTGTTTTGAATGTAGTTTAAACCAAACTCTGAAGTTGGTTTTGAATGTGGATAAGACAAAAGCAATGTTTTTTTCACACTCTTGGAAACTACCAGAAATTCCTCTACTGCTTACAACTGCTGAACACAAATTGAGTTTGTCAGTAATTATAAATATCTTGTCTTTATTTTAGATACAGAGCTGTCTTTTAAAAATCACACAGCAAATTTGTTACAAACATTGGAAATGAAGATTGGGTTTTATTACAGAAATGGATCTTGTTTTTCTCTTAAATCTAGAAGTAAATTGGTAGCTGCAACATTCCTGCCACTACTGGATTATGGTGATGTTTTATATAGGAATGTTTCAACCAAATGCCTTCAATCACTAAATACTGGTAATCATTATGCTTTAAGGTTTGTAACCAGTAACAGGCATCTCACACATCATTGTGAGTTGTATGCAAAAGCTGAATGGCCTCTTTTAAGTGTATGGAGAAACAATCACCTGATGATCCTGATTTATAAATCTCTACTTGGCTTGGCTCCAGCATACTTAAACTCATACATCTGTTAACTCCCATTCTTTACTAACAACATTTTTCTTTTGCATGTTCCATGTTTCTGAACTGAAAAAGTGAAGCAAGCTTTCACTGTGGTGGCTCCTACAGTCTGAAAGACAGACAGATCTCAGAATTGATTTCACTGGACTTATTTTGAGCGATTCTTAAAATTAGGGAACAAGATTCTATTAAACAGTGTCACTGTTTTTAAATTGTTTTCTACTGTTTTACACTTGTGCTTATGTATTAATTAATTTATTTTGAAACCTGGTTGTTGTGTATTGCAGACTTCTCCCCAGGATCCTCTTGAAAATGAGATCTAGATCTCAACAAGGTTTACCTGGTTAAGTACAGGAAATAAAAAATAGAAAAACCTGTTCCATCTGCTATTTCCACTGGTGAACAGCAACCTTTATATCTGACCACAAATTCTCAATTGGATTGAGGTCTGAGCTTTGACTAGGCCATTCCAATACATCAACAAGTTTGCCCTTAAACCACACCAGTGCTGCTTTAGCAGTTTGCTTTGGTCATTCTCTTGCTGGAAAGTGAACATTTGTCTCAGTCTCTCATCACTCATAGACTGACTCTCAATTACAAAATCGTATCTCAGATTTTTTTTTCTTATCTGATATAGTGGTAAATAATGAGAAGATCATTATAGTGGGGAACATTAACATTCATGTTGACACTGAGGGTGATATCCTACACCAACGATGTCCAAAGTCGATGATGTTGCCTGGGTTGCTATGACAACTCACCTCCTGTGGGGTCTGGTCTGGTGCAGGTGTAGAATGGTAAATACTTGGTATGTCATGCTGGTGGGTCATGAATGAAGGTGAGTTGTCTGTGTGGTGAGCATGTGCAGAGGGGCTGGTAGATGATGGGAGGAGCCACAATGGGGCCCTGGCTGGAGTAGGAGGCATTGCCTGCGGTGTGGTAGGTGGTGTCATGGGGCGGGGGGGGGGATGTAGCATGAAGAAACTGTTTAGATGTACATGATCAGGTACTTGATCACACCCGTCAATAAGGACTTCAGAGTTTTATGTCATCAGAGTCCTTGCTAAAATTAGGAGCAGAATATCTCAGTTTCACACTTTATATATGTGATAAGACATCATGTAACAGAATATAATAAAACTTTGAACTGAAATATAAAGCTGACATGAACCTGACATGAACACATGAACAGAGAGTAAACATCATCCTTTCTGCCACTGACAGCAGGAGTTACTGATGACTGCAGGTGTTGTGTGGTAGCAGAGTGAAGTCAAACTGTCGGCTCGTAGGCGGAGTGGGTGGCCCTCAGTGCCGACACAGACCAGCAGCCCCCTTGAAGACTCCTGTGTGGGGGGCAGGGTGCTGACAGAGCTATGGTGGTGTGTGTGAGTCCTTTTGTATATGTTAGTTCCTGTGTGTGAGTATGTATAGAAGATCAAGGGTAACCCTAAGCATAGAGGAGGTCAGTAGTGTGACACTGAGGCTCTCCTAGCTACGGAGTGCAGGAATGTTCTCAGGGCCTGGGCTAGGGGAAGTCGGCTGCCCTGGAACAATCACACAAGAGTTAATATTGGCCCTGAAGGTCAGAGGTTAAATGCCTACAGGTCACAGGATGGAGGAGGACTGCAACCAGACATAGGGGAGGGGAGCCACAGGCTGGGGCCATGCTGCTTCAACCAGCATTATGTTGTCCTGACATCTCAGCAGTCTCTAAAGCGCATCACCGGAGGAGGAGCAAACATTCTCCTGAACTTTCTCTTTTTCTCAAGCATTCAATCAGGAATCTCAGGATCATAACAGAGTGTGTGAGGAAAAAGTGTCATGTGGATTTTAGGCTTTAGCAGTTTTAGTTTCAAGAATTTCAAACAGTAGTGACACAAGTCAAAGCAAAACCAACTGAAAGTACAATGAGGTAAAGAACAGAGCAGAAATGATTAATAAAGAGATTATTAATGGGGATCGTGTGTCACAAAATCAATCCATCTCTGCATCTGTCATCTTTCTTATTCCATAATGGGTTCTAAGTTAACTGGTCCAGTAGGGAAACCCATACAATGCTCTACCTAGGTAAACTTTCAGGTTCTTCTGGGAGAACTGAAAATGTCCCCAAGCCACTAGGGATGTAAATCCCTCCAGCATGTCTGGTCTGGCCCGGGATGAAGCCTTTGTAATTTTGTTGTTCCTACAATAAGGCTGGGTACCATGACAATAAAAGCTTCCTATTCTCTTATATTGTCTTCAATTGGCTCCATTTGGTGCTGAGTCTCTATTTGTATTTTTAGCGTCGATGTCTTATTTCTAAGGTTCAGTCTGGTCACCCTACAGAGGTCATTTCAGACTCATAGTGTTGAACACGATTCATATCTCATGAATATTAGTAAAGGTAGACAGACTGCCTTTTGGCTCAGCTCCTTCCTCACTAAGCTCCAGCTCTCAAGGTTCAATCAACACACAGTCATCACCAAGCTTCTCCCACTGAGCTGACTCTACATTTATGTATCCATGTAAACCAGCAGCCTGGCCATTTTCTTCCTGTTCAATTCTGCTCGAAAAACGAGACACGCCTCCAGCACAGTCTGGGTTTTTTCCCATTGACTCGGATTATCTCCGGTAGAGTTTTTTACCAGGCCAATCAGCAAACAGAAGAAGAGATGAAGAATGACGTAGATTTTCTGTGTTGTTTTAGAATTGTAGTCTGCCTGTATTTTTAGCAATGGCAGAAGGAGTGAAGGAAGCTGTTGGTCACACTTTCAATTACTGAATTAAGATCAACAGTCACTTTGTTCAGATCTGCCCTCCTCTCTTTGCAGTGGAAGATGGTTGTTTTCAACTCAGGACATTTCTGGTAAGCTCCTTAGTGCCAAACTGGTACATCACAGGCAGGCGTTAGTGATTGGGTAAAATTTACAGAGTCCACTCTGAGAGTCCAGACCTTCTGTATGAAGCAAATCTTAGTACTGTTTTTTACCTCGGTAATAAACCACAACCTTCACAGTGAGTCTTCTATAATTCTACAATAAGAGTCTAGCATCTTTCTTGATGTGTATGCTGGATGCCTTGATTCCTACAAGATGAAGATAAGTAGCAGTTTGAACTCATCTGTGGACCACAGTGCTTCTGCCTCTTCACAAGAATGATTTGTGTGTCCTCCAGTACATGAAAAGCATGATGTCCAACAGCCACCTTTTCATTTGTACTGACAAATCAGTCTAGTAAAACAGAATATCATACTATCCTGTTGTTAGAGGATGTGCAAATCCCATTAATCACACCTAATTAAACAACTTATTCCTTTAACTTACTCATTTTTATTCCAGTCTGACGTATTCACCGATAATCATCATTCATTAAGTTATGCTTCTATCATGTAGAACAATCATGCTCAAAAGTATACTTTGATCCAAGTATACTTGGCTCAAACAGTCAGAGGAATAAGTACACTGGAATGAAAGATATATAAACTGATAACTGGAGACATGATTATTGGTTATTTATTATATTGGCATAATATCCCACAGTTGAACAGGCCTCTTTCAATTGCTCTTCCTGTCCATCAGCCTGTATGCTGCTTTGTTTCAAGTTGACTTGGCAGAAAGGAAAGTTGAGTCATTTATCTGGAATGGTGGATTTTATACACAGAAGGAGACTCCAGCCTGGCTTTCTCTCACTCTGTTCCTCTACTTCCCATCCCTCCCCCAACAAGGCTCAGGTTACAGTGGGAGCAAGGAATGTATGAATGGACAGCCCCCCACACAAGTGTGTGCACACCGCCACAGACACACTGACGAGAATTTCTGCTGATGCATTCATCAGTTGTTCATTCACAAATATCTGACCAAGTCTGTCACCTGACCTTATGCAAACAGAGGAAACCCAGAAAGATAAAGCTGTTGACTTATTAAGAAAATGCTTTAAAAAGCCTCTGCAATTAAGAATGGTACAAAACCCACATTTGATGCATTTGTGGTTTTTATTGCACTATTATGTCTAAATGTTACTCTCACAGGTACAGAAGCTTTTGCATTCATTTAGAGTGATCATGTACCCCAACCTCTTTGAAGGGTGGTAAAGACTTTGTTTGGACATTTGCAGCTTCTTGTTAAATTTTAGTTAATGTTAATATACTTGATCATTTTCAGACAGATGTTTTTTGCGTATGCCATTTAATTCTGAAATAAAAGTCCACCCATCCATCTACCTTACACGTTTTTATCCATAAAAGCTGGTGCCTATATCCAGTGGTCAACAGGCAAGAGGTGGAGTCACCCTGGACAGGTCAGCAGTCCATCGTAGGAAATAAAAATCTTTTAAGTTTAAAAAGGATTCTATGCTCAGTGAAAAAAAGTGGAGTTGTTTGATATATCACATCATGTTTTCCTGGCAATAAGTTAAAGAATTTGAGGAATTGTGAGAAATTAATAAACCAAGGAAAAATTATTTTTCAAAATTGAAATAATTTCAAAATCTTTTTTTTTTTTCAATTTATCAAAACCTCTCTCGTGTTCCAAAATTAAGCTTCACTGTTAGCAGAAATGTTCATAGTGTTGATTGAAATTGATAAAGCTTGCCACATCTGGAGTGGTCTGGTAGAATACGGCCTCCCCGTTTGGAGACAGTTTGGAGGGGATTTAGTTACTGTTTGACTAAGGAGAGGCTTGGTCACCGTTATCTCTTTAACTGCAGCAGAAACAGCATGAGACACTGCAGCTAAGCTATTGCTGATGAATAAAACACACAAATGGCCTGTTCACACCTAATTGTTTTGTGTGCGGAGCGCAGCAGAGAAGCTGAAGAGATTTGCTTTTAAAATGGTTTGAAAGTTCGAAAAGTACACTCTGAAAAAGCGTCTGCCTGCTTTGTTTAGCTGCCTACTCCCTCTATTGTAGAGACTCAGGCAAACTGGGTGTAAACAAAGGTAGAGATATCATTAATCTCACAAGCCAGTCATCAAAGTAATGTCTGGCCTACTGGTGAGAATATCTGTTAAACCTTCACTGAACTGGATCGCTGTAGAAGCGAGACAGATTTTTTTTTCATTTAAGGTGTTCTTTGATCAGAACCAAACAGCAAGATCCTCTCCTGGCCCTGAAAAGTTCAGTCACGCCCCCTCTTCACCTACATAGTGTGGGTGGATCAACGCTCTGCCCACACCTTGGTTATATTAGCATAGATTTCTCTCACATCACTATGGCTTTGTTTGATCAGCCCTTTGGTTCCTTCTGGCTGTAATGCAAAGTGACTGTAAATGGTTTTATCAACGCCGGCAAGCTCACGTAACATTTCAGCTGTCGGCACATCAAACACCATGAAGGGTGAGGCCACGCTCACTTCCACTTCTCTAGCTATATCTGCATCCTAAAACTAAGCAGATTATGCTTAATGCCTAACTACACAGATACAGTAACGGCTCTGGATTTACAGTAATCAGAAACTAAAATGAAAGCTTCTTGAATGCTGTTCCTGTCATATATGAGGAGTATATTTAGTCATCATTCTCCCCATCAGTGGTTCAAATAATGAAACCTAGAAGTTAAAATGTGTTTTAAAAAAACGTGTGAATCCTCTAGAGGGAGCATAGGAGCTGTGTCTGAGCACAGCATGTTGAACACACTTTATGGGGGAGAAATGAACTGAACAATGAAAATTCATTCATTCACAAACAGCTGACAAAAAGAAAGCATAAACTCTTCAGGTGTGGTTATATATTAAACCGCTGGCTTTAGTGAGGATGGCATTCATTCAGACAGGAAAACATGGCTATGCATGTTTTTTGTGCTACAGTATCCATTCTCCATTTTCCATTCACATTAGACTATAAGATGAAAGCCATTAAAAACAGCACTACTAATCAACAGAGGAGAGCTCACAACTACAACGTTTTTATATTTACAACAAACAGCTAACAGTGCATTCAGTGTCCTGCTGTTTGCAAGGGAACTGGTTTACTTCGACCTTAATTAACTCATCTGTCTTTGCTGCACAACATTAACATGTTTGGAGTTTTTTTACTTACATTTTTCACAAAGCCAGTGTGCATTATGTTCTGATATACATGTCTACGATTTGGATGTGCTAATCAGTTTCAGGGTTACAGTGAATGTTCAGGCAAACCAGCATTCAGTGATAAAGAACTCAGGGAGACCCTGGATCTGTCACAACACCAGCCAAGTGCCATACAGGACAGGAAACCACACACACACACACACACACACACACACACACACACACACACACACACACACACACACACACACACACACACACACATACACACACACACACACACACACGCACACACGCACACACGCATGCACACAGACACACACACACACCTTTGCATACACATAGAGTATGTCGGTTTTTTATCTCACAGGAACTTTACATTGATTTTCATTCATGTTTCATCCATTTCTGTAGTCCAACCCTGATCATTACCCTAATGAAATGTAGCAGGAAGAAGCCTGCCCCAATATTCAAAGCACCTGGCCCCTAATCACCTCATGATAACTGGAGAGTATAAAGGGAGACTCTCACCTGGTTGTTTATGCTGCCATTTGGTCACATGTCATTGGGAAGGTTGCTTGTGTAGCGTGCAGGTGTAAAACATTTCTTACTCATGCAAGTAATGTTTCTCTTTCTGTATAAGACCTACAAATTCAGTGTTTACCTTAAATTGTTTAAATCTAGAAACCACTGAAAGTCTCCTGCTTGGTACTGGGGGGTGGCTGCAAATCACCCTCCCCAGAGCAGTTTGCACATAAAATTGGTATGTATTGTTTTATTGCACCCATACAGCTCCATAACGCAACAATGACAGTTATTTATATTGAGAACATATTGGAAAGCTGATCCTCCTACTGTGGGCCAGAAAGGATCCTTTGGTTTGGGGTGAAGTCATCCAGCTCTGGTAGGTGACAATGGTTTCCTCTGGCTTCCATCTTCTGTAAATCACCTATTAACCTTTTGATTTAATTCCAGCTCTGACACTGCTGCAGCTCGCTGGAGACCCTGTTTTGTTTCACTGGTTGGTTTCATTTTTTTGTTTAGTTTATCTTGTTTCATCAGTTGACTTTTTCATTTTTGTAACTGCTTTGTTTAATTTGTTTTGAGTTTGTTTGGTTTAAATTTGTTACTTTCCATTTGGTGTGGCCTCCTGCCTTGTTGCAGGTAGCAGCCATGGGTTCTTTTAGATTATTCTATTAAAGTATTGATGTTTTAATGGGTTATGTTGGAGGTAAACTCATTTTTGTCTTTGGCCAAGTTTAAATTGTCCTATTATTAAAAAAAATTGTATTTGCTTGTTTAACCCCATCCTCTTGTCCCCAGACTGAGAGCTGGCGGTAGTGGGAGGGGCTTCCAGGGACACTAGAACTGTGTGCTGTGCGAGTGGCCGGTGTTTGGATTTCTTCACCATTGAATGCCTGTTCACAAGTGTTTGGGGTGATTTATTTTGGATTTATTCATTTATTTTAGGAACCAGTTTCCACTTGGACTGCCCTCCCCTGCTGGTAGGCCTCAGTCTGTACACTCCCTTCCTATTGCATTTCCTTGTGTTTGTCTCTTTTTAAAAACGATAAAATCTAATTAACTTTTTGGAAAAGTCTCGTTCTCTTTGGTCACGAACCTCGAGCCTGCTGGCAGTCTATTTCCTTGGGTGCAATTCCCAAGGTGACGTTGCTGACAACTTCTGGTTACCTTCCTATGAGGTGTCGTGTATCAGATTCATACCTTAGTGTTGCCAGTGTCGCCACACAAACACAATCTCAATTCACACCTGGGCCCTAAACCAAAACCAGCATTTCTTTGTCTAGGCCCCATAAGGAGCAGTCGGTACCCACAAGTTAAAACGTTATTTGTTGGTATGATTGGCCTTTCATGGTGAGAAATGCTGAAACATGTGGTTACATTGAAGGGCAATTAATAAACATGTTTTGGGATTTTGAGGGGGAAGGTGGAGTTTTACAATCACATGTTCTTAGGAATCTTGACATACCTAAGCATGATGTGGTCTGCTCTTAAAAGGATTAAACTGTATCTTGATGGACACAAAAACAAGCCTGTTTCAGATATTTGTAGTGTGGGATTGTACATTAGTATTTGTGCTAATAAACATTACTTGACACTTGCTTTGATACTTACTGTGTATGACCAAATAGCTGACTAGTGACTTGATACAGGAGGGGAGGAGGAGGGAAGAGCATTGTGTTTAGATATCTTCAAGAAGATTAGAAATATGCAGCCCTTCCAAGGCCACACGGGGAAAACTAATTCAGAAACAGAATGTCTTAGATCAGGAAGATAATACATTTCAATCTTCTCTAAAGTCTCTCCGATACATTACAGTTCCCAATCATCCAAATTAGTTTAGTCATTCCACTGAATCGAAACTAGCAACTTCTCCAAGATCGATTCCATCCCGTTAGTGAGTTTTAAGAGTCCTCGTCTCTGTCCACACCAACAGTCCGAGTGTTTGCTAGTTCAGCCAAGTCTGTCACAAATTTGTCGATAATCCAGGAATCCACAAGCTCCAAACAGCAGAAATCCTGTAATCATGAATAAATCCAGAGTGAATCCCGCTGGGTGTGTCTCTGCAGGACAAGAGGCTGTCCTGTGCCCAGACTTCTCTTCAAAAATTTGATCAATTGCATTGAGAGATCGGTTAATCAGATCCATAATTTGTAGATTTGGATGATGTGTAAAGAAAGGCTCCAAAAATATTGAAAAAGACAGAGCAAGCAGGGCAGGCATACTGTATATGAATGTATTGGCAGGTCTCAGGGCTATGCTGACATCACATAATACTGAGCAATATCATACTGAAACATAAACAACATGCAAACTAAAGGGAGTAACCCCAGAAAAACAAGTAGTTTTACTTGTTATACAAACATGTGTACTTAATTACATTTCTTGAGTTGATTAACAGAAAATGTTTTCTACACAGTCAAAACCAACATTTTGTTGATATCTTGTCTTTAATTCATTGCTTTGCCCTGTTCTCATGTTTGACGTTCTCATTCAGTCTGCACTGTATTAAGGCCCCATTAACAGCGTCAGTTTTTAATGAAACCGTAACATTTTGTTGTGACCCATGATGACCTATATGAACACTTGGTTCATCAGAGATGTGTTACTGATTCTGGAAGAAAAGCATCAAAAGCTTATGCAAGTTTTGCATGGCTTATCCCAGGCCAACTATATGGCGCTGTGATTTTATGGTGCTAAAATCACAACGCCATATAGTGGCCTGGCATGGCAACTACAGCAGATACATGGCATCTTGGTGGTCTCCTGAAAATGTTGAACTTTCCCCCAATCGACATCCAGAAATACCTGCAGTTTCCAGACAGCAGTCTAATGTAAACGTGGCCTTAGTGTTTCTACAAAGGGAGCATGGGAGGAAGCATTGTTCAGGCCCATTCGTTTCTATTCTGTGAAGCTTTATCACTCAGATCTGTCCGTCATCAAGTGGCAGCCTGCAGAGAATACTCTTAGCATGTGTTTCCACAAAGTGTGATTCTTCCACAGCCTCCACCCACATGAACCCACTCCTTACCCTGGTGGTTTAATGTGCTGGGGGAGGCATGCTTTTACTGCATAAGCAGACAAAACATTGAGGAGTGGAAGAGAAAGGGGAAAGGAAAGAGCACAATAATGTGAGTGAGACAGTGAAAGCAGTGAAGGGCTTAACGATATAGCAAGTATAGAGGAGCAGGATCTACATCTGCGGGCCTGAGGGGGTGGAGGGGTTCCTTTAGCTTCAAGCATTTCAAAGGTTTGAGTTCAAAAGGGCTGAGGATAAAATTCTGAATATGTGTTAGTATATAATCCTGTCATTCACTGAGATTATTCTGAATGAAACTATTCAAGCAGCATTTAAATGTGCTGATATTGGCACTGCTGTTAAACTCTCAAAAATGTTATTGTTCCACAAATGTTGTAAGCATCCATTAATGTCTAATTAGAATCAGAACTTCTGAGGCAAACTGTAATAAAAGAAATCGTCACATAACAATAAGCAATAAAGAAATCACTTGCTAACTTGGTGCAAGTGAATCTGGTGTTTGGGCTTTATTCCATTTATTTTTTTAAATGTACCTGTTTATTATTATTATTATTATTATTATTATTATTATTATTATTATTATTATTATTATTATTATTATTATTATTATTA